>CABFPE010000185.1:894833-906622 GCA_900660155.1 Hofstenia miamia
CTATAATGCTGTAATAAATTTACAATAACTACACTTTATAAATTCAATATTGCATGCACTTCTAAAATAAATTTAATGTTAGCATGCTTTGTTGAATATTTAATAGTAGATATTTCTTAGTTTCCTTAATTAAAATTGCTTCACCGATTTTTGGATAGGTTGATCTTAGTAGTATATAAAAATTATCTTCACTAGTTTATTCTCTTTCCTAGATGTCTTTTAGTTTCTCCGATGTATGATTTTTTACAATCATCACATTGGTACTTATATATTAAGGAAGAAACTAAATTTTTCGGAACTGGGTCTTTGTTCTTAGTGATTTTCGATGTTTTAAATGATGTAAATGTTGCTATTATCTTTGTTTGCTTTAGTTTGGTGTTCATTGTTATAACTCTTTTCTTTACTTTATTGACTTGGTTACTGCAATAGGGAAGTTTCAAATATATACTAGTCTTAGTTTCATCAGTGGCGTTTTTTATTTGATCTTTATTACATAAAAACACATCATTCGAGAACTTCTTGATAATGTTGTGTGGATAACCATTTTTCTCTAATGTCTGAAAGATATTTTCAGTGGCAGCTGTTCAGTCTTTAAAATTTGAAGATGTTAGTTTAGCACGATTAAATAGGGCTTTTATGGTGTTTGTTTGTACTTTTTACTACAATGTGAGCTGTATGGAATGTAGGGTCAGAATTTGTTGACTTGATGTGCCAATTGGTTTCATGATAGTCGTTATATATGCAAACATCAAGAAAATTTAATTTGTTGTTGATTTCAGTTTCCATGGTAAATTTGATCTCTGGTGAAACGTTATTTAGATAATTTAAATATTCTTTAGCTTCTTCTTGGTTATCAAAAATTGAAAATATATCATCCACATATCTTACACAAAATTCTGGCTTTGTTACTGTTGCTGTTTCAAAATTACTTTCAATGATATGCATTGCAAATGCTGCCATTGTTGGTCCTAAGGCTGATCCCATTGCCATTCCATCTATCTTTCTATATAGCCTTCTTTATTTAATTTTGACAAAGTAGAATGAGATATAATTTCGTCTTCCGTTAATATTCCCAATATATGATCGATTTTTTTACAATAAATCTTTTTTTGTTATTCAATTGGTAAGTGGAATTTAACTTGGTTAGAAAATCAGATGCATCACAGACATTATTGTTATCCTGATGATGATTTATAGTCGCAACCGGTCTAATCTAACGTCTAGCTAACATGAATATATATATATATATATATATATATATATATATATATATGTTAGTGAAATTATATTGCATTTTAAATTTTAGTGATTCATGTATAATGTAATTTGTTACGCATGTAGTGTAGATTACGACATCTATGCATTGCGTTGGTGATTCATTACGCTGAGGTTATTCAATAAGTGTGATTCATAGACCATAGCATTATAACCTCAATATGTAAATTATTCTTCCAAGGGGTAGCATGCCGCTATCTCATGAAATTCAAAATATCAAGAATCCCGATTTTGCAATATTTAATATAATTCTAAAAATTCTCAACTAAAATAAAATCTAGTTATTGATAAAAAAAATTTCTAAAATATCATGGAACGCTGATGTTGAATACCTTGAAGTATGTGTGAGGAATCAATCTAGTGTTCGATGATTTCTCAAAAAAATTATTCTTATATATATATATATATATATATATATATATATATATATATAAAATAGTAGTCGTTTCAGTACAAGAGACCACAGCAGATATCATTTTTGCAAGCTATTAGCAATATCATGTAATTTTTTAGAAAAGGACTTCGACAAGTGAAATGCAAAGCATCTAATTATAATTCAATAAAATAAAGGCAGAAGTAATTTATCCTCCGCTAGTTTTTGACATAAATCAATTAAATTTTAATGAGCAGAAAATAGTTTTCCCAGAATAAGCATTCGTGTCATGATTGCTAATTTGCTTTGAGATGGCCATCGTGGCGTTGGAAAGAGGTGATGCTGCTAGCAATAAGAAAGTAGCAATAAAAAGTTAAATATAAAGGTAATACAGCCACTAACAATAAACACCTTGCAATTCATTATCATTGTTCTGTGCAGAGTCACCGTATCATAATAAACAATCTATTTATTGAGAATAATTTTTCTGAGCCTGTTGAAAAATTTTTAAAAATGAATTTTCTCTTTATCATATTATTTGAGAAAGTACTTGTTATATAGTTATCTATTGAAAAAATTATTTCCATATTACATTTTATGAGTATGTTGCTATTTTAAAATTTAGGACATTCTAATGACAAACTTTTAGCAGAAAATCAGTTATATTAATCGATCTGACCCAGAATTGGAACCGGCCGGAAATTTTAAGGAGGCCGGGGCCGGTAGTTGGCCGGTAACAGCTAATACCGGCCGGCCGGTTTTCAATCGGCTTTGGCCGGTAAATTATACTTGCATTGTATATTTAATCTATGCAAATACATTGTATATATATATATATATATACTGTATATATATATATGTATCATATATATATATGTATATATGTATATGTATATGTATATAGAATTTATATATATACATATACATATACATATAAATGGCGATGCATAGAGCTGATATTGCATTACACAAATTTCAATCTATTATGACTATATTTCTAGCAAAGCACAATTTTGATATTTTCTATAACTTTAAACAAGAATAGTTTTTATAATTTTGGCCGGCCTTTAATAAAGCTTAAAAGCGGCTACAGGCCGGTAAATTTCCGGCCCTGGCCCAACCGGCCTCGTCCGGCCGGTAGCCGGTTCCATCTCTGATCTGACCTGAACTAAGCAACAAATGACAGCGTTCAATACTTGAAATTATCTTCAATAGATTAAAATATTATTGCATTTTCCAATTTATCATAACCGACAATTCAATTTATTCTGTTCGACTTCGACCCGACCCGGCAGCCGAGGTCGAGTTGGGTAAATTCGTTCTCGAATAAAATATAATTAAAATGCAAGGATGACAATATTGTACACTCAGCATTTAAAGCAAACCCCACCTTAAATCAAAATTTGTATGTCGAGAAGTTTCAAATTCGTTTTAATATTTGTAAGCATAAACAATTAAAATAAAATCCTATATATAGCTAATGAATATTTTCTGCTAACGCAATCACTTATTCCGAGCAAAAACTGTTAAAAACTTCAGTCTTAGCCAAATTTATAAAACTTCGTTAATGCATCTTCTACTTATGACTATGATTGCAGTAAAACTCATTAAATGTAAGTTTGCAGCATTATGCAAATTTCCTTGCTTTGAAGCAAGTGGTTTCCATTTATAAAAATAAAAGGAAATTGCTGCAAACAGCAAAAGCTATTTCGCACAAAAACTAATTGCTTAGATAGATGATTGTGCTTTTTCGATGTTATGCTAACAAATATATAAACTAATATATAAACTATATATATTCTAAACTGTTAGGAAATGAAAAAGGCAACAGTTTTTTTAAAGTCATTAACGATGTTATGCTAACAAATATATAAATGAAAAACATGTCTACACTTTCTTTGATGCATTTCTAAACTGTTAGGAAATGCAAAAGGCAACATTCAGCCTTAATTGCCATTGACGGGGAACATAAAACATGGTAGCTTACAAAAATTAAGAACTTTTTAGTTTCAACCTGATTTTTTTTGTATCATGTATTATGCATTTCAGCCTGAAATTGCACTATAAACGAAATAAAGAAATTCAGAAAACATATTCAAGATGTTTCAAAAGATGTAAAAATACAATTCATTCAAATAACAATAATTAAAAGTTTTGCCTATTTGTGGAACTCTCGAAAACAAAAAAATTCTTTTGGAATTTAATGTTGTAATTAGTTTTTACTCAGGAAGAACTTCAGCACCCTGCTGATTAACCAGTGTCATGGTTTTGGCACCCTGATTTTGGATTAAAACTACTGCTGCATGATAAATAATTAGTACCCATGGAAATATAATATCACATTTCAGATGAAAAATAAGCAAACCGATAAGCACAGGGCCACTTTATAAAATGTATCATATATGATACGTTTTGTCTCTAGGGTTACAATATAGAAAACTTAGGGAATAAGAGTTAGTATTAACTCAATGCTTTGAGAAGTATCCAAAATGACTCTGATCTAGTAATGATACATTTCAAAATTCAAAAACTTTGCAAACTTAACTGTATCTAAAAAATTGATCTTTATACAAATATTGAATATTCGTTGAAATAGTAGAGATGATTTTATTACTTTAAAAGTATGAAGTAAATCTTAAGAGTTGAGAGTACTTCCAAGATGCCAATATACAGCTTGAGCTCATCAAGGAAGTCATTTGTTAACTTCATTTTCTAACCTAGTTGATTTCATAAATGCATTTTGCATACCCTTGTCTCAATAAAAATTTCTGCTGTCTGTTTTTGCATCAATGTTAAGTAACTAATGAGCTATAATGGAAATGCATGCATGATCTTTAAAGCAAATGATAAATGTGCTTCAGTTAAGAATCTATTATGAAAGTTACCAGGCGAGCATTTAGCGCGAGAAAATCATCTAAAACATCATCGAATGATCTTTTTCATTGGTGTTTTGCGAAGATTTATTGCATTTATCTATTGCTTGGAGGGTTCAATTTAAATGTTGCAAATTTACTGCAACATTTCATTTGAGTAGAGATGAATTATTTCAAGTTTGGAAACTTAGAAAACAATAGTTTTGAACTATTACAATGGTATTAAAATCTTTATTCCTTTAGATACACTTTAAGCTTAAATAGCCCGGCGTTCTTTTTTCCACATTTACAAAGAATTTTCTCCAAGCCTATTTCCAAATTTGAAAATCTTGGAGCATGGGTAGGTATATTGGGGAACATACTTTAATGCCATGTTGAAAATTTCTATTAAAGCTTATTGCTGTGGCTGAAATTGTTGAATAGATTACCAAGTTTTCTTAGAAATTTTCGAATTTTTGAAAAATATTTAAATTCCTCAATACCTAGTGTTAATGTATTTAGAAGGTTTTGATGTGTGCAAAAATATTTCAAACCCCTTGAGGCGTGCCGTGTGCAAAATTAGAGGCAGTTGGGATTGTGAAAATTTTTCAAAAATCCACAGCCTGTTTACGGTTAAGCTACATAAACAAAAACTGCATATGATATCAACAGTCATAAATTGCTGAAATTTCAAGTCAATTTTTTATTCCTTAACTGTTAAAAATTGAAAATTGAAGGCAACTATTTTGGTTTAAAAATCAATTTTGGAATCACAGATTCATAGATATATATGCCAATCGCCTCTAAAATGATTTCTTCCAAATATAATCTTGAAAAATTTCTGCTGAACATTAAAATAAATAATCACAAAATATATAGAGCTACAATACTGCTTCGATACACTTTCATAAATCAGCTGCTTAAATCAATTTCCAATAGTGCTACTTTTACATAAACAAACCGATTTGTCCGTTTTAAGCAGTTTTATCGAAGCCCGTTAAGGTATGAAGTGGAACGAGATTGGACATTATAGATGTTGGTAAGAATATATTTAATTACACGTTGAAGATTTATAAATAGTCAATCGGTTGAATTATCCTAGAATAATACTTCAATTTCCATTTGCGACAGTTAAAAGGCTGCCACTAAGTAAAATCAGGAACTGGCAATGTCGAGATGTCATATAGGTCAACATCCATTTAGAAATGCTAAATTTACATTGGATTTAATCATTTAAAGCATGAGTTTATATATAATATTTAAAATAACTTAGCACACTATTTAAGGTCACATTTGTCCTTAGATATAAACAGATCTATGGGTAAATATTCTAATGTCGTATTTCATCAAGTCGTCCATTGATAATTTTGGCTGTTCGTTAATAATAATTATTATTATAATAATAATAATAATAATAATAATAAAAATGGGCCCCAGTGGTCAAGGGGTAGAAAGCAAATCTGGGACCCCGAAGACCCGGGCTCGAGCCCTGCCCCGACCCATTCGTAATAGGAAAGCGACAACGAAAGAAAAGGCCTTCAGTCCCCTGCAGGCCTTAAATGGCAGCACAGGAGCAAGCAATAAGAACAAACTGGGTGAAGAAACATATGGATCGCCAGTAGGCTCGCCATCCAGAACAAGCAGTCAACGGAAGCTGCACAGAAGGAAATTATGACTCGGTTGGGTATGGTGCTGGCGCGTTGCACAGCGCGTGCAATCATCGCTAGGTCTTCTGTGGACTGAACAACCAAAGCACTTCATCAATTCTGAAAGCGCAGAAGTACCTTATGACTCACGAAGAAGATTATTCAAAATTTTTAGATTTAACTACGGATTGTTTCAATTTGATTGGCATTTTAAGAAGAGATTAAAACTACAAACACCCAAGGACTATTGATTTACTAATCGGATTGTAAGCGTTTAATGCTAAATATTATCATTATAATTTGAAATCACCTTGTTCATAATTATATTATGGATAGAAGAATGGAAAAGGTGATAAGTGTAGGCTATGTAAGAAAGTAGCACATTGTTAGGAACAGCTAGAGTCCTGAGAAAAACTCTCAGACTCCCTGGGAACTGGTGAGTTCCCTGAGCTGAGTGGGATACCAGCATGAAGCTGTGAGAAGAAATGACATAATAATAATAATACTAAAAGAATATACTAGGCCAATGAATGCAAAACATTACAAACATAATACATCACATTAAGTAAAGTAAAAGCATACGAATTAGTAACCAAAACGAGAGAAGGGATCAGCAAAAAAAAATTTTTAATGTCGTCATTTTTAGTCTTGTATTTTATACTTTCGTAATTTTTTAGTGTTATTGTTTTTTAAGTATCGTAAGATATTAATGTCGTCAATTTTTAATGTCAGGGGTTAGGGTTAGGACTTAAGTGTTAGATATAGGATGCGTCTATTTGTGACCTGGACTTAGGGATTACGCCAAGAAAATCATAAAAAATAATATATTGGATTGGGGCTTAGGAAATATCAATTTGTAGTAGACAAAACCAACATTAAAAGGACGACATTAAAAAATTAAGACATTAAAAAACGAAATAAAACCTTCCTGGGTTATTCAGGGTTAAAATTTTCAATTGAGTAGACTAATATTTTGCTGTGAAACTAAGAAAAACCTGATTATAAAAAAAATTAGTGAAAAAGGATAAGGTGTAAAGTAAGCATAAGAGGAAGAGTAATATCATATGATATGTGCAACTTGTAATTCAGGTGTTGTAGTACATAAAATGGCTTGAATCTACACTATTTAAAGTCGTCTGCAATGAGCTTTCAACGTTATTTAAATTTGTAAAAATAAATGTATTTAAATGAATTTTGTATCATGAAATCCAACATGGGCAATAGCCAAAAGTTACGCGAAGAAGCTGTAAAGGCCTGCAAGAGCAAATTCAAAAAGGCTTTTAATTGAAAAATTAGAATTGTAGCAATTGTAGCAGATTTTCTAGTTTCGAAATTTATGTTATTTATGGTTTTGTCACATAATTTAACACGTGAGGAGAAATTTTAATTTGATTTTCATCATGTGATGTTATGGCATTTCCATCTCGTTTTCTTGTAGTTTTCTTGTTATTAAAAATCTCTTTGATTCTGCAATTTATTAACAAAATCTCCTTGCTTATTTTAATTTAGTGCTGTTATTGAATATAAATTAATATCGGCATTCGCAAATGAAATTCAAGGTGTTTAATTTTGAAAGAATTCCCAGTGTATATTTCTTTAAAAGATCAAGTATATTAACGCTCATTAGAAATACTTCCATTGTTCTCTTATAATCAAAATATTCGCGAAACACAAACATATGCCCAGCGAGTAGACAATGTTTATTGACTGCTAACAACCAATATCATAGTATGAAAAATTAAGAGAGCTGAAATATTGTTTTATTAAAACAAGACACTGTAAATTATTTATTCTCCTAATCTATTTGCAATGGAGTTATTTCACGAAATTTTAATTTACCTAATTTTCAAAATTTGCATTTATGAAGTGTAAAAAAGCTATATAAGGTGTGCTCTGCTTTCAAAACTTTATATTTTTAGTAAAAAAATAAGTTTCAATTTTCATCCCATATTACAAGTTTCTATGAAAATTTTTACATACGGAGTGACGTCAAACCAATGAACGACAGGAATGGAATGGAAGTTTTCTGTAAAAAGATTTAAAAGCTAGTACACGTCTTAAATCACTTTTTTTAGACATTATAGTTGTAAATTTTGAAAAATTTGGAAAATTTAAACTTCGTGAAATGAATCTATTATCTTATCAACTGCAATAACAAAGAAGTAGCTAATAAAAAAGACGAGATATATATCTCATTTTTTAGTTCTGTTGTCCATTTTAGGATATTAGATTATAAAAAAATTTTTTACATCATTATGAAATTAGTTCCTCCATTGGAAAGAATACCTAATTATATTGAACAATCTTGTGCTGGCTTAGACTGCTATTGCTATAAATACGTATTCTTTATATATGCATGAATATACAATTATATAGAAAGCCTAATATTGAAGTTGATGTATTGCATATCAATGTCTATTTATTATTGCCTTTGTAGTAAAATATCTTTGATTTTTCCAAGAAATATCTATAATACTTTTTAACTTTCCATAAGCAGAGCATTACATAATTTTGAACCGTTGAATATTTATGAATTGTGGCGATTAATTTTGATAAAAGCTTTTTGCTTCTTTCATCGCGTTTCAAGAAATCATTTTTGTGTTTACAGAAGTTGACATATTTTTTAACTGTGAAAGCCATTTACATTGATCGAAAAATGAGTGAGCAATATTTTATAGGTCAAATGTTAAATAGAATGTATTAATTCATATTTCAAAATACAGAAATAAATTTCATTATTTCCTCTAAACTTTGTATTGAATTTGTAATATTTGTGGTGACAAGAAGTTTTGATAATGTCAACACTACATTTTACATTTATGTATGTGTTGTAAATAATTATTTACTAATGCATTTGTCAATGCGAAGAATTGTATTATTAGTTTCTAAAAGCCATGTTCTCTCTCTCTTGTGTTGAAATTCTATGGTTAGAAAATATTAGCTTACCATTTTGAAAAGATAATTAAAATAATTCAACATATTGCATTAATAGATCAACATTGATCATTAAAATGTATTCTTGATCCATTGGACACAATTAATGAACTTTTATTCAACTTCCAATTTCAAAGAAGCAAATGTCAACAATAACTATGAACTTTATTAGAAGATCAATATCAAAGATGCAATCAAGTCTCATTTATAACAAGCAAACCTCCTATAAACTTTGATCAAAAACAGCATTTGGATTCTTGTATTAAACAATATAGTGTGTTGTGAGGACACTAACAAGAAATATATTAGTTCATCTATCAGAAGATCCTGTAAATAAAGTCAAAAATTATTTGTAAAGGAATTTTCCATATACAGTAGATAACGATAATTTGGATAAAGACCAAATAAAATAAATTTTGATCAAGAGTGAGTAAATAGTATCAAATAACAAGAATCAGATTAGAGCTTTATTTCACCTCACACTGCTATCATCTGATTATTACGTTGTGGCTGAAGTGAAATCTAAAACATTTTGGACATCAAAGAAAGTTCTGCCGACTCAATGCAGAATGCACTTATTGTGGTTCTGGTCATAAAAGCATACACTGCACTGAGAAAGTAAGATCAAAAGTTCCATGTCAAAACTGCAAATTCGATCATAGTGTATTCAGTATTAATCGTGATCATTTTATAAAAGAAAAAACTCGCTTAAATGAAAAAATTTATTGGGGAAGTGGCGCTTCGTTTTTTTTCTCTCTTCTAGAAGCATTGACATAGCTTCATTTATACATTACGAGATTATGTTATATAATTACATATTTATTTTTCTAAATTATAATTTTATTTGAACATCTATATATATATATATATATATAAATATATATAAAAATATATTATATTCTTATTTTAATAAATTACATTGTATTGTTAAAAAAATGAAAATTTCTTTAGGATTTCCACTGCTTTCTCAAAAACAAATGAGGAAGGATGCATAAGCATAAAACTTTGCTAAATTTGTTTCAATGTCAATAACTCTCTAAATGACGTAATTACATAATCATTCACTTTGAATACAACGATCGAATATTTCCAAGTAATATATTGAATATTTCATATAAAATGTAAAGATGCACTAAAATTCGTTTATTTTGTTACTGTAGGGTGTAAATATCCAACCAGCAAATTAGCATTAAGTGCAATCTCTTTGAAATCAGAATTTAAAATGTCAATTTTTAAATCCAAAAATTTTATTCATCAACAAATGCATTGATTATCAGTTAAAAATGTAGTTGAGAATTAATGCAATAAAATTTTGGCATTTTGATATTTAAAGAACCAAAAATTGTTTAATCGAAATATATTTTGATGCTGGTTTTATTTATTTAGATCGTTTCCTGAACTTCAATTGTAAACAGATTAATGCAAAATGAGTTCAAAGATAAATTAAATAAAGGAGTAATTCAATTAATCATACCATTATGTATTTTAGAGAGCGATTGAAAATGAACAATATATATATATATACATATATATATATATATAATTTAAAAATTTTACCAATTGCCATCCAATTCCAACTATATGACCTAGTATATTTTAACAGGTTATTAAATAGATTATATAAAGTAAATCCCTATGATTATGTGTGCTTAACTTATTCAAAAGAGCTAAGAAAAATTTCAAAAAATGCATAGGGTCTTCCAGAAAAAACTTTGACTGAAGAGTGTTTTTAACTGATTATTATTGATTTTACATTGGAAATGATATACAAAACTGAGAGCTGTATTGTTAGTTACCTTGAAATAGACTTGATAAATATTCCTATGATTCAAAATCATAGAGATCTGTAGCTAGTTGTCTGCATAAAATACCGGATAATTGCCACTGATCTACAGCAGATTTGAAATTTTCTCGGAATGACTATGGCTGAAGCTTCTACGGATCGTGGTAACTTTTTCATTGCTACTCTGGTGAAAAATAAACTCAAAGCCCACGAAATATCGAAGGAAGTTAGAGATGGTGATCGAGAAACTTTCAAACAAAAGGATGGGTCTGGAAGGAGAATTTCCAACCCACTTCTCTTGATTTTTTATGGAAAAAATTAAATTGAGTGGATAAGAATACATGTTTTCAATGCTTTATACGTATTAAAAGATATTTATGCTTTAATTGCTTATCTATCTAATATTAAAAACATCCATTTCGTTTGAAAAACGCGATTATTTTGGAAGACCCTATATTTACCATACGTAATTGTAGAATGATCAGTTCACACAATAATTTTGGGATCAAATAATCTACATGGCCAATTATATAATAATCAATACTTCTGTTGATATTTTCGATATACCTTATGCGTTTAAAATCAACTGATGCAATTCATGGAAGTTTAGGTTAAAGAATGTTCCACCACAGATAATGTTGTTTGTTCCTGGTTTTTATCTTGTTTCTGCAGCAATTCCAGAACAATAAGAACTTTTTATAAATAACTTATTTTTGTTATATTTGTAGAGTGTTATACTAATAGCGAATAGAGAACATTTAGTAGTAGTAGTATATACATATATACATATATATATATATATATAATTTTTGAAAACGTCTTCATGGTAACGCGAAAATATGATCCACAATTATCTTACTTCACTGGTAAAAAAGAGGATGATTTAAGTATCGCCTTCAGATAGCGCACAGTAGGCACTCTAATCA
>CABFPE010000185.1:926612-947903 GCA_900660155.1 Hofstenia miamia
GTAACTACATCAGTATAAATTAAAATATTATGCAGTCCATTTAAGATATCAAAACTATATTTAGCAGTGTGCAAACCATTGACTATTCGATAGTGACAATCAAAACCCAAAATTTCACCTACCTGGTTTAATTCAAATTCATAAGGGGTTTCATTTTTTATGACTACTCTTCCACTGGTGATTTCAAAATCCAATTTCGGTACTGTTGTAATCATTGGCAAATTTTGTGAAAAAGTACTAAATAGTTTTTCAAAACTTTTTCCGTCATTTGCTTCAGATTTAATAACCGTCAATTCAATTTTCGTTAAGACTTGGTTAACAAAGCTAAACACATCTTCTATATTTTTTACATGAACGCCCTTCACATAAATATCACGATTATTTCCATTTGCGTCGATAAAACTCCACGATTGATCTAGTATATTATTGAATCCTATGGGAAAGGTGATATTTAGCAAAGCCACATGAGATGCATTATAGATTGGTCTTTCCAAATGCATAGTAAAACTATGTATTGCTTCGATAGTTGTCAGAAAGTAGACAAATTCCTTTTGGTGATTTTTTGTCCTTTCGAACAAAATTACTTGCCTTTGCATTAAACATTGGTCTTTCCAAATGTGTAGTAAAACTATGTATTGAGTTATTGCTTTGATAGTTGTCAGAAAGTAGACAAATTCCTTTTCGTGATTTTTTTGTCCTTTCGAGCAAAATTACTTGCCTTTGAGAACATTTAATTTTCCTTTTGGTGATTTTTTTGTCCTTTCGAACAAAAATACTTGCCTTTGGGAAAACTTAATTTTCCTTTTGGTGATTTTTTGTCCTTTCGAACAAAATTACATGCCTTTGAGAACATTTAATTTTCCTTTTGGTGATTTTTTTTGTCCTTTCAAACAAAATTACATGCCTTTTGGAACATTTAATTTTCCTTTTGGTGATTTTTTTGTCCTTTCGAACAAAATTACGTGCCTTTGGGAACATTTAATTTTCCTTTTGGTGATATTTTTGTCCTTTCGAACAAAATTACCTGCCTTTGGGATATTTAATTTAAATATAAATTTATAATTATTGAGAAAGTGTTAACATTCACACTTTTCTACAGTCAATTCGTAAATTTTGATAATGCCTTTGGGATATTTAATTTAAATATAAATTTATAATTATTGAGAAAGTGTTAACATTCACACTTTTCTACAGTCAATTCGTAAATTTTGATAATCGCAAATGAATACATAACGCCATCTCAAAAATGAATCAATTAGATGTCATGAAACTCGCAAAACATTTTTATTTACAAAAAGACTAACACATTTTCATAAAAAACTTAAAAACATATTGATAAATTTAAAATTTTTTTGTATTTTAACTAATAATTATATGATTCACAAAACTGCCATGAAATATAATTTGAATTTTAAAAACCATATTCTTCATAAGATCCGTCACTTAAAAATAATTATCGAGTGAATTGTAAGCGGAACGAAAAAATTTGACGGATCCGACCCATATAAAATGAATATTCGGAGCCAACTGGATGAAACACTGAACTATCATATGTAAACGATGAGGTTTTATTAATTGCTCCATTGATTTTTGTTTCTCAACAGTTTAAAACTACACTCATTAGCAAAAATTTTTTGTTGTGGACCCTATTTTTGCACAGAAGTTCAAAATAACAAACACACATGAAATCCTTGCTGATGCTCAACAATGATTATAAGAGGTTCAAGCTGAAATGTGTGTTTTTATAGAAAATCTAAATGAGACAAATATCAAAGAAATCAAAGTTCTAAAAATATGCATGTGGTCTTAAACGTTTGCAAATGACTGTATAATCTACTTCCTAGTTTTTCAATGGTGAGGATGGTCTAGTAACAAACACCTTTCTTTCTATTGCAACAGGGTTTACGTAAAAAATTAAATTCAATGCAGTTTCAATTTTCGTTGCAAATACCAACCCGACGCAAAAATAGCTTCAAAATAAAAACTTCTAACTTTGGAAGCACAGTAAAAGTTGAATAGAAGGAACAGACAATTCTATATTTTGTTGTGTTTTCAGATTTTAAATATCTTCATTAGTTCGTGAAGTGTAATAGTTTAAAAAATATTTAGGGAAACTATCCTACTAGGATTAGGGTTTTTGTACTTTATATAACTTTGTTAGAGCTTAGCACTGTTTTAAGCAATTGTTTTGAACTGCAAGGAAAAAATTGTTTAAAACATGTTTTATATGAGTTTTATATGAATCGCGTGGTAAATACACAAAACTGCAGATATTAAGATGGTAAGATTTCAACAAGATAGAGTTAAATCTTACACTTTTTAATTATTGACACATTTCCATAGGGTTGGGGAAGACGTGGTTCTAACAATACCGCAATGTCTGTACGCATTCCAGATCTCAGCCCATAGGACTTCTTTTTAGGAAGGTATGACTAAACATGAGCTCCGTAAACCCAACATACAATATCGTAATTGAAGAAGCATTTTCCAAAATAACATTGGATATGCTATTAAATCTATTCCAGAACTCCTGGAAAAGTTTTAAAAATGTATTACAATTTTTTGGGGGAAATATTGAATTTTAAATATGATAATATTGAATATAATACATTTTGTCCTCTATCTGTTTATTTAAAACTTGATGTTGTTTTTCTGACACTCTAAGAAAGTGTTTAAAAGCTCCATCTTTACATTTATTAGGCTGAAACATGTCAACATACTACTTAATGTATGCACAATTTTATCATGTTTAATTTCAACCCTGAAACAACAATAGATCTACAAGAGTGGGCCGTGACCTGCACTTAAAAATTCAACAATGAAGTGGAATATGCGAGACCCTGATAAAAAATTTGAGGTTTTGCAAATCGCTAGTGCCCAAGTATCATAAAAACACAATTTATCAAAATATTTGTATTTCCTATACTTAAATCTAACTGAATCATCATTTTATTCATAATCCAAATTTTCAATCATTGGATTTTTTTAAAATAGAATAACTTACATTTGATTTAGAACAAAATTTCCACCTTTTTGTAGCTTGTAAGCTGAATAAGGATTACATTTTTCACCAGTTAAAACCTTGTCGTATATGCTCCATACTACTTCGCCCGTACTTACTTTCTCTAAGCGAAGATCTCCATTATTTGCCACCATCGAATAGTCACCGCTTGGTGATTTGTATCTAAATTCATCGATTTATTATCGTTGAATATACAGGGTCAATGGCATATTGAATTAAAATACAATTAGTTATCGTATACACGCAATATACATATATGAAATAAAAGGGACCTAGAATTGTTTTTGAAAAGTCATTGTCTAAATATATAAACATCTCAATATTTCATTATAAACTCTATGTATTTATAGTCAAATCTATTATTTAACAAATCAACTAGCAAATTGAAGTGAACATCATAAAATATAAAAACTTTTATACGTGTTCTTTAAACATTGTTTTTCAAAGGGACATTTGTTAGGTCCAAGCCCATTCTTGCTTCATTTTTTCAAGCCCATCCCAACCCACCTCTCTTCGAACACTGATATAAATTTAAACTATAACCAATCACGCCCATACACTCAAAGTTTTAAAAAATAGTATCCAACTCGCAGTTTATACCCACACCCGAGCGGGTGTATGTATACACACAACTTCCACGGGTATACCCAAGCCACTCTCATCCTTAATTACAAGCAATTGAACTTTAGTAACTGAAAAATATTCTGAAAATAGAGTCAGTTACATTTAAAAATAAATTTAATAAAAACGCTGTTTATTAAATATTCTCCCAATTTTTTCAAGGAAACAATCAGCAAGGTCAAATAGAGCGAATCGGTTATTAACAATAAGCAAAATTATATATATATATATATATATATATATATATATATATATATGTTATGAGGTGACTAAGTCCATGAATGTGCCCTTGACCCTCTTTATGCACTGAAATATTTGGTTTTCAATAACATTTTTAGCATATTGAGTGTAAGGGATGTTACTCTTTCCAAATGACTGTGAAAAGATGTAGCCATCTATCATATATACTAAAATTGAAAAAATTTTGGAAATGTGACTTAGCCCCATTTAAATTCTGAGCCCTTTAATTATCTGTTGGCATATTTAGTCTAATGATCATTGTGCATTAAAAAATATCAGCCATATAATAATTTTATCAAAGCGCCAAAATATTGAAATTAATATTTTAGACTACACGGTGCAATTTATAAACAAAAATGTTGAGTATAAACATTTTAAGATTGCATTAATTAAATGAAGTTTTAACCAGTAATAGCTTGGATTAATCACATGGGCAAATATATGAATTCAGGAGTGTATCCGAAGGGTGCTCATGGTGAAAGTATATTGACAGCAAAAAATGCAACAATCAATCAATTGAACTCTCATAATAATTTGAAATATACATGTATATTTAAAACTAATATATTTACTTAGTAATTATTGATAAAATACAATTATTTTTTTTACGTGGCTATTAAAAATATATATATATATATATATATATATATATATATTTCAATACAAAAACTTGCTTAACTACAAAGACTTGTTTAACACGTCATTTAGAAAGTTCCTATTTATTTCATTCGAGTGCTTAACAAGTAGGCCTACAAATTTGACATTTACCAGCTACACTAGAGACAAACAAATTTGTCTAAAGTCATTAGCAGTCATTAAACTTCGTTTTCTAAACTCATTCAAAAGTAAAATTCAAATTCTTATAAAATAGTTTTTTCCTATACTGTAATTATACAGCATTAAAATGCAGCTAATATTGAATAGTATTAAGGGCTTCGTAAGATAACAAATATTTACTTAAAATAAAGCAAACAGAAATTTGACTTTGCTTCTACAACAGAATAATGTAATAGTGCAAACATTTCATTTAGTCAAATGAGAGAAAATGGCAAAGGAATTTGATTGGTGCAGCAAAACAATTTTTTGATAAGTTTCTAGTGCAGGAGACGGCATAATTTAAGACGACTACATGCTGATATTTTCATAGTAAGATATTAAATAAAACAAATGTGGTATGAAGTAACATCAATTAACAATTCAATACTGACTTACATTTAATTGCCATAAAAACCAAACATGCATATATACATTAACATATTTGAAAATAAAATACAAAATTGTGAAAACTTGTTAATGCAATGACAAATACACTAGGTTTAAAATAATATTCACAAATATAGAAAAATTCCTTCAGATGTCAGACAAAGTTTGTGTAAACCAAGAAAATAATTAAAATCTGTGATTTATATTTCTGACAACTGAAATACAAGCACAACACGTTCTTTTACAAAAAGAAAATTAAGAAAATGCTGTTATAAATAAAATAAATACAGATTCTGAATAGTGGCCATCATATTCAAAGATATCTTTAATGATCATTTTACTGTAGAATTCATCACTTACCTGAATAGCACTTACATATATATAGAGATTTTCTGAGAAACTTAGACATGTTGACTTCTTGAATAGTTTTATACATTTGCAAGTCCAAAACGTCCCAAGCAAATACCAGTTGGCAGTTGTCGAAATTGGAAGAGCTACATTATCACCTTGATGACATGCTGACATTTAATCTGTGGACGATTTCAAGGTGATAATTGCCTAAGGTAGGCCGCAAACGATACAACTTTCATTGCTAAACCAATTATAGCGAGCAATGTGATAGGATAATTTTGAAATAATTTGAATTCCTCCAAAGTGGTTTCTTATCTTAATCGGTTTAGCAACAGAAACTGTATCGTTTGCGCACGACCTAAGCTTAACGTCAAAAACTTTCAAACCTAAACAAAAACCTACTAATATTTAGGCATAGCAAATTTAATATAATTTTGCAAATATTTGCTAATAGCGTCTCACTGAAATGCTACGTAGAAACACGAAATTAATCGCGGAATGCCGTTAGACACTCGAAAATTACCGCAACTACCACAAAATCTTTACTTAAAAACGTAGCAAATTAAAAGTTAATAACGTTTTACTACTAAACATTTTTTTCCACCTGAATTACACATTTTATCATATGAAAATTTTTCCTAAAATAATTAATTTTTCCTCAAATTCACAAAGTAGTTTCCGCGTATTTTGCCACAGCGCAACGCGGTGTATCACAGAAAGGTTTCTTCTCTTTTTTTATTATGCCGTTTTATGTCTTTTGGTTTTAATGAGAACTTTTATAAAATGATTTTTTTGTAATCATCAGTCGTATACAAATATGAATGTGATTAGTGTGATGACTCATACATCAGTGAAACCAAAAGACACATGGAAGTCAGAATCAAAGAACATATGAGGCCACCTAAGATCAGAAATATTGAAAATCAAAAGAAAACCTTAAAATTATAATGAAAACAAAATTTACGAAAATAGGAGAAGCAATTACCATCAATGAAACAACAGATAAAAGTAAACTATTAAATAGACAGAAAGAACTTAACATCACTAAATTATTCCAATATAATGCATTAAACTTAACTTTTTAAAATATTATCACCATTTTGCTGACGAAGATAGACTATGTATGGAAACCGGTCTAATATATGTGTTTATAACTTAATTTTAATTATATATATATATATATATATATATATATATATACCCGCGTATAAGACGATACCATGTATAAGACGCAGTGGATACTTGACCCAAAAATGATGTAAAAGCTGTGTACCTATGTAAAGGACGCATCTTAATTTTAGTGCTAAATTCCAATTAATTTTTATAGAAACAGTGACCAGTCAGCAGATTTCTGTCAAACCAAATATTATTTCATGATCGGTTGATATTACACTTTCAAATACACATTATCTGTGTAAACATTTACTTATCACCAATAGTTTTAAAAATATTATTACCCTTAAATATGATGAAGAGAAAACGACACTTCAAAGTTTAAAATGGAAATGATAAATTACGCGAAAGAATACGTAAATCGGGCAGCTGAACGGAAATTTGTTTGGACAGAAGGCCGAAATTACCATCAAAGAAATGCGAAATGTGAAGAGGGCAAACAGAAACTCGAAGGCTCACCACCCTAACTTGGAAAGGCGCTTATTAAATGAATTTAGGATACTCATCGAGACTTCCTGGAAATCAGCACCACTACCGTTCGTTTACAGGCTCTAAGATTGGCGAAAGAGCAAAACCGATTTCAAGGCCTCAATGAACTGATGTAGGAGATTCTTTCGAAGAAATAATCTAGGAGTTATTAACGAAATTTCAAAGTTTTTTCATCAAGATGCGTTAGAAATACAGATTGGAAACGCAGAACAGACTCGGCTGTCATCTGAGACCACAGTAAACATTAAAGGTGCAAGGAATATCTCTATCGGATCGACTGGAAATAAAAGATCCGGTTCACTGTAATGCTGGGATGTATGGCTGGTGGCACGAAGGTCCCTTCTCTTGGAAGTTTATAATTTGTTACTACAAATTTTAAAACAGGCACTGCATGACTTAAAATTTTCAAATAAATGATCGAGTGTCCTGCCTTGCATAATCCCAATTTGAATCATAAGCACAGTATACTTGTTAAATTGTCATAACAAGGCGGACACTTTCAGTAAGTATACATCAAACAAAAGATAAAATAGTCCATACACACGTAATATATAGAAATCCGCACTAGTGAAATATAGTATTATTGCAATTTTTCAGAACGGGCAAAAGGCAAAAAATTAATAATTTGCTAAAACATCGGTATTATTTTTACTAATAAGAGATTTGAAATATATGATTCTGAGCATTATCAGAAAACATAATTCGAGCGTTTAATGGGAAATATTGATTATGACATCATTCATCATTTTACGAAGTGATGCGATTGATGGATCATTAAAACAGTAATATGGCAAAGTATCTTAAACGCGGAAGGATGAGGCGACAAAAGGCATTAAAAATCCATCATTGATATTTATATGTTTAGAATTTTGGAATCTCGCAATTTATATAAATTGCAAAACAGACCCTATAGTTCCGTTCACTTTGAAAAAATTTTCAAAATAACAGATTGAACATTTAGTAAATTGGTGTGCATGCTTTATCAAAATACATAGGAAGAAGAGTTTCTTCAGACAATGTCCTAGAAAACATCAAAACCGTTGGTGGAAGTGTACTTTCTTAAAATTATTATAGAACGCTTATTTTTTAAGCCATAGAAAATTTAATATCTTTCAAAAAGTGAAATGACTTATTAGGCTGTCCAAAAAACAAGGTTTATGTTTATGCACATGAGAACTATTTGAAGACATCTAAAACCTACTTAGCGGTTTCAAAATGCACAGAGTACGAGAAACAAAATAGAGAATAACTTCAATTACGCATCTTATTCAGCTATGCATCAAAATTAGTAAGAGATTTTGGAAAATATTAGCTAAAAGTCGTCAACAACAATAAAATGGTATATAATAATAGTTCATTCTAGGATAAATAAATAAATAATAAATATATATATATATATATATATATATATATATAAATAAATATAAATCATGTAACTTACACATGTGTAAAATTTTCCAAAATTTTCTGCAGGAGGAAAGGAATATTATTGCAACAGTTGTATTGAAGCAAGACATGCTCAATTTTAGCATCGTAAACTTCATCATTTAATACAGACTTGATGTTATCATAAATAAGTAAAAAGCTCCGTAGATCAGAATTAGTAGGTTCCAATTTGAGTAGCTCAGACATTAAAAATGGACGATTATCAATGCATTTATATAATGAACGGACAACAAATATGCAATGGCGACGATCAGGGACAATTTTAGAGAATGCATTCACACAATCTGTACATTTTTCAAGGTTCTTTGAATCTAATTCATTGCCATTGTCATTGATTTTAACCAAAATAGTTTCTTTGTTCGACGCTATCGGTTTTGTGGATGGAGAAATATCACTTGGAGTATCATAGTTCACAGAATCTACAAAAATTTCACCTGATGGGATAAATTCCTGAGCAAATGTTGATAACGGCGGATATGTTTTGGTTGTAAACGGATATGTTTTAGTAGTTAAACTTGTTGGGATTTTTTCAAAACTTGGGAAATTCCTATTGGTACGTTGAGTTCGAGATTCTTTAGGACCCAAATGCCTAAATTTACATTTCTTTCCAAAATTACACTTTTCACCATATGGACATAACTGGATAATTTTTTCTGGGAAGGTATGCCCAAAGCGCAAAAAATTATCCAATGAAGGCCCATCTCTCCCCCTTGGATCCTCAGGAGGCATAAACTTGTTATCAACAAAAAGATAACATAAAACGCGATCTTGAATTATCTTTGCCCATTCGGGACGTTCAGCAGCTAAATCCGCAAATTTATCATTACTAACAATAACACCAAAATTACTCTGCGACAACTGTAGCATATACCGATCATCATAAATAGTTTGCCCAGGAGATCGTGATTGTGTGAATTTCAAAACATCTTCTTGTTCTAAATGATTAATAATGTCTCTGTCAGATGCTTGTGTGATACGATGTTTTCGAAATGCACTGGCAAAGGCATATATTTTGTTATGCTGCCGCTCCTTAAAGTATTGATAAGCAATATATACTCCTTGCCAGCTATATTGCTTTTTGGGAGCACCATGAGACATAGCAATGTTATTTGCATCTAAAATTATAGGACGTAATCCACTTTCAGATTCGGATGTACCAAATTCGCTCAATAGAAGCCTTTCAATGCAGCCGTTTTCCCTAAGCAAATTGTTTATATATTCACGATTTTTGTAATTTTCAGCGATTGCATCAACCAGTGAAATTGCAGTATTATGTTGCACACCGTCCTTCGATCGAATGAGCAATTGATCATCGCATTCCATTTCAATAAAAGAAGCTGATACATAAATAACTGCATTGATGGCTTCACGCAGGATAGAAAGTGATGATGACTCAATACGTTTGAAGGACTGTGAACATTCACTAACTTGAGCAACAACTGATAGAATGAATTTGGATACCTTTGTGGTTACATGGATCATCTCACTTCTAGGCCTTATGGTCACAGCACAGTCATTTGCATAAATAATTAATCGACAGTTGAAAATATTTTGTGACACTCTTTTAATGTAATCTTGAAAATGTAGAAACCTTTGCCATTCTTTGAATTGCAAATCCAAACGTTCAGTTGAAAAATCCGATAACATATATTCAAATAAAAAGCCAAAACCGGGCAGAAGGAAGCTAATTTCGAGTTAACTTTGGTTTAGGATAATGTTAATACGTCCAATTTGATTTACGCAAAACTTTTAGCCAAAAAATTTAATCGACACTTAAATTCGTCGGTTCGTACTTGAAACGAATACCAAATTTCTCAAAACGAATACTGAATATATATAGTTTGTAACAGATGTATATGGGACATAGTTTAAAGAGACAATCATATTATTATTGTAAATGTTTTTATTTTTAATAGGCAATTAATTACCATATTCATGTTTAGATGAAAAAAATTTTGAAATCCAATTTATATTTTCTAAATTTGCCTTACATTTGAATATTGATCTGCAGTCACAACCTCCAACAAATTACAATTTTTAATTCTTTGTCTAAATGCCATAAACATATGATTTCATAGCAATTGCTATTGGTTGAAAGCTAACAAAGGTTTCCTAGTTACATTTTCTCAGTATCCATTTTGAGATATTTGGTCATCATTTTGAGATATTTGATATTCCTTTCAAGTACCAACCAAATTCGTCAATACATTATCTTAGAGCAGTCTGAAACTATCTTATGACAATCAGAAAAATATGTAACTCAGGAAATCACAATAAAATATCTCTTAGCCAATAGCATTAATCAAAAAGCATTATCAGTATGGTATATATTGTTAAGCACAGGGTTTTTAAGTTCTCAGAATGTTAAGAACTTGAACTCAAATAAGCTCGCAAAACTTAATCAGAAAAACTCAGAAGAGAAATCATCAAAACTCTAACTTGAACTTGTTTGTAATCCACTAAAAAATAATGTAAAAATTAAATTTTTTTAAATACAAATTTCCTTACTAATCACAACTATTTTTTAGATTAGAATTATTGTAAAATAAATGTTTTTACCCTAAAAAAAATGGAATTAGAAAAAAACTTGATTGAATTTGGAATTTTCTATAAAAAAATACTCAAACTTGAACTCACAATGTAAAAACTCAAACTTGGTCTGAGTAACTCAAACTTGACTCAAAAACAATGGTTAAGCATGAAAATGTTAAAATAGTGTTTGGGTTTTAAGTGGTGGATTAAAGTTAAACCTTTAAAAATTCTAAAAATTACATATCTAAGATGGAAGTGAAATTTTAATTTAATGCTTATCTCATATTACTAATATTTAACTAGATGTCTCTTAAATGATGTCCCAATTAAGCTCATCTGACTGTTGTAAGATAAATTCCGATGGATGTAAGATAATGCATTGGTGAGTTTAAGTAGCTACTGAAAATTTTTTATTTAATCTGAATGATGAAATATTATATTGAACAGGGCTTTTGAATCAAGTTTGAGTTACTTGGACAGTTGGTACTTTTTGCCACAATGATATATTTAGAACTGACAAACACTTTCTTAAAACCAACAATGCAAATTGCTTGAGATATATAACTAGGAGACCCAATTTGCAAAAAATAAATTTATTAGCCAATCAGAATTTGCAAGTGATGAACATCAGGAAGTAAATAGTAAGTATATCTGATAATAATTAAAGACTCTGAATCTTAATAGAATTATTTAATCAGCTTAAGCAATGTGGCTACAAAGTGGATTTAGTCTTTGAAGGCTTTATTGAGGTAACAAAAATAAATATCTTGAATATCAAGTCACTTTTCTAAAATGATTAAAATATGTTTGCAAATTAATTGTATTAGGATGATCATTTGTGAATTTTATTTGTGTGATTGTAATTGAATTTGTGATGGATCATTTTCACTATTATATTGTAGAATCAGTGGCTGGTAAGACTTAGCTAGAAACTCGGTTGACTCTGCAGAAGGTTTAGTTAGTGTTCAATACAGCCACGATTCCAAGAAACAGGTTAGATTAGAACTTATAACATTAATAGATGTAACATTGGTAATTCATCCAAGTAACGAAACTACTTTAGGTAACAACCAAGATGACCAATTCCTATGGCTTCCAGCCAAAGCAGAACTTCCAGAAGAAAAGTGCTTAACCTATTGACTGGTGCTACCCTATCTGTCTCACTTGTTTAATTTCTATCTCAATCAAAAAAAAACAACCTACTTCTCATTTTCATTGTTATCTCTCAGCTAACTATTAAATAATCTGTAGTTGCCAGATATTCATGCTAGCCAACAGCATGGTATCATCACAGTGTTAGATCTTATAAGTGCATGTACCTGTTGAAGGGCGAACAAGAGATTTATTATTTCCTTATGCGTAACCGTATGCATAACTTAAGGACCACAATTCAGACTGGAAAGATCGAAAGATCCCCAGAAGCAACTTGTCACCCCGTGCTAATGAAAGCACTCCCGAATTGTCGCTGATCTTAAGCAATAATTATCATTTAAAGTAATAAATAAATAAAAGTTACAACAGTAAGAGCAGTAGTTAAGAGTAGACAAAGTCTATTGAACATTAGCTACAGTGTCCTCAGTTTTTATACAAAAAGATTCATTTTTACCTGCCTTTGTTTACACTAATCAATTTTCAACGTGGTTTAACATGTTTGCAATAATTTTCCCTCGTAAATTAAATTTGAGCAAAACAAAAGCACCGACGAGGGGACACAAAACTGATAGCAACAAAACTAATCTCGAAAAAGGAACGTCATAGTGACGTCGAAATACAGTTGATTTAGATCGAAATAAAAAGATATAAATTGCACTAAATTTCCCCGAGCAACTCTACAATATGTCTTTCAAGTAATGACTTATTTTTAGAAGAGCTTCAACTGATTGGTATATGCTGTTATTTAATAATCTGTAGAATTACACATTCTGGTATTGTTATGTAACTGCTCCTAAAATAAATACATCCTTCTGCTTAAGTGTAAGTGATTTTCCATTTATCTTTGTAATTATAGCTTGAAGTATATAGCCAATACTATAGTTCAAGTATTTTCAAAAAACCCATCTTTAAAAAGTTGCATAATAAACAGCTCTTCCATATTGCCTAGATGTGTGGGATTCTTCTCCAGTAGGCCTATAACCACATTCACAGTTTTTGAATACAATATTTTTTTATTAATAAAGAGTTAAAAAATCTTTGTAAGAAGCTTTCCTGGGCAACCTCATCATCTTACTTTTGGACTCTTCAGTTATTTCTAACAAATTCAAACAGTTTTAGTTTATAGAAACAAAAACACAGTTAATTTAAGCTAAATATACATCAAATTAGTTATATTCATTTGTTCACTTGAAGAATTAAGCATTCAGCCCTCATACATATTTTATTTAATAATATACTTTGGATTATAAAAGTTAATTTTTATGTCCCTTTTACTTTTATTTAAAATAATGTCTCTTTCTCATCTATTTTAAACAATTTTATTAAATAAATTTGCATTGTCAGTTTTAAGAAAGTTTTTGTCAGTTCTATGTATATCATTGCTGGCAAAAAGTACCAACCTACTTGGCCTGAGTTCAAGTTTTTTACATTTTGAGTTTGAGTTTCAGTATTTTTTAAAGAAAATTCAGAGTTTGATCAAGTTTGTTTTTCTAATTCTGAGTTTTTTAGGGCAAAAAACATTTATTTTAAAATAATTCAAACCTAAAAAATAGTTATTTTTGATTGGTAAAAAAATTTAAATTTAAAATACTTAAATTTTTTATGTATTTTTGATTGGATTTTCAATCAACTTGAAGTATTAGTTATGATTTCTCTTCTGAGTATTCTGATTGAGATTTGTGAGCTTATTGGAGTTTGAGTTCTTAACATTCAAAGTACTGATATTGAAAACCCTGATATTGAAGTTCATAAAATTATTCAAACTTATATTTTGATGGGCACATGTGAAATTTTGCTTGAAGAAATAGTACTTATATATTTGAATGAAGAAATTTATTTCTTCAAACTATACTTCAATTAGTTTTCTATGTAATTTAGATCATTTTAAAAAGTAAATAAGTGAAGTAATTACAAATATTGATATTCACTTCTTGCATTTAAAAAATATTTGGCTGTCTTTCAAAACTCTGTTTAGATTTAAAAATAGAAACTTAATTATTTCAATTACCTTTTCTGCTTTTTCTTTATTGTGTAGCATCATCCAACAATAAAACAGAAGCAAGCTGCAAAACGTTGCAGAAGAACTAAGATTGTAATAGAAAGTGATTAAAAATATTATGATTAAATCAAGTGTAATTATTTCAGTTTGATTTTGTATATTGCAACCAAGAAAATAATATGTGTCAAAAAAGAGATAATTGTATCTGTTGATAAAATGTTTTCAACAAATTGTTGCTCACATTATTTTTTGCCACCATCTTGGCAGACATTTAAATTTAAATCAACAGGTACTTCTCTTCAAATTACTATAAATACAATTAAAACTATTGTAAGCATTGATAAAGAATTTTACTTCAAATTCTATTTATTTCATCTTATTAATGGTTTGATTATTAATACGATGCCGAGCTAATCAAGCAGTGCTTAGTAGTGGTCTGGATCCATCACAGGGAATGATTCAAGGGTCTCTGTG
Organism: Hofstenia miamia; assembly: GCA_900660155.1. NCBI lineage: Eukaryota > Metazoa > Xenacoelomorpha > Acoela > Hofsteniidae > Hofstenia > Hofstenia miamia. The sequence goes on from CABFPE010000185.1 coordinate 941,315, forward strand.
CCAGATCATGAAAGTGCACTTAGGTTAGGTGTAGGGGTTTTTTCTCTTGATTAGCCAACTAGCATTTCTAACTACATGTACTAGATAATTAACCTTCAACAAAAGGTTGGATAACCAAACCTTAGGGTTCATATTAATATATTTTCAGATCTAAATTAGGTGACCTATAATCAACTGATAATGGCCTTACATGTAGTAATTATAAATGTAAGTTAGGAAGTTGTTCAATATTTGTTTATTTAATAAAGCCAATATATTTTGGTAATGGCTACATGTAATATTGAATGAATAACTAGTGACAGTCCAGTTGCAAGTAGAGATAACACTTTCACACAATAGAGATTAAGTTGAGTTGTGTCATGCCTTGAGTAAGCACTGAGCTAATGTACAGTACACATAAACTATCTTGATTGAGCTGAGAAGTGGCACTCAAGCATTGGAAGGAATGGTGAAATTGGATGTGGAGATCTGCTTCAGGCAGATGCCCACTGAAAGATCAAAGCAGAGGTTACCACTTTAGTTCATCACCTAAAAAGTGAATGGTTAATTTTGATTATGTAATGTAATAGAAGAAATTAAGTAAGCTGTAACATCTAGTAAATCCTTACCCACAATAACACAGTCAACATTACAAGGTAACAGTGAATCAACAGTGATAAAGCCTGGTAGAGGATGTTACATGGCGACTGTGACAGCCAAGAACAGCAAACCAACAGAAGAAACATTCAATTAAACCACCTGCAAATTGACATCATACACTACTAGTGAAAGTATGAAAGCAACGAACTGTTTACACAAACCAACTACTAATGAGAGGCAGAGAGATACCCTGAACCAAACAAATGCACTTCACAGGGATCCTGGAATTGCAACCTGGAGATGAGAAAGCCACTATGAGCCAGAAGGAAAATGACAAAAACCAGAAAAGGAAGCACAAAGAAAACTGCAACAAAAGCAGTCACCCCCAAAACTATTCCATCATCGCCATACTTCAGTGAAAATTCAGTGACAGACGCTACAGATACCAAACTACAATCCTTGAGTTCACCCCCAGAGACAAACCCATTAGACATAATGATGTTGTTAAGAAAGAGTCAAGAAAATGAGGAAACTTTAAAGCAGCAAGTAGAACAATTGACTGAAAAGGTCAAAAAAATGGAACACCAAAACAAATCAATACTGAGTGAAATCAGGGTAAACATGGAGATGTGATTAGAAGAGCAAAATCAGCTATTTCAAAATGAAATCAAAGTCTTGACTCACCAATTGTCAGAGTCCAATAAAAGGTTTCTAGAAGAAAACCAGCAATGGCAAGAAAAAAACCAGGAACTAGAAAGGACAAACAGACAACTAATTGAAGATAACAATGTACAAGCAGGAGATTTAGAACAACTCAAAGATAAGTTGAGACTATTACGTTTAACAAAAGAGGAGAGCAGAAGCAATATATGATCTCATGAAATCAAAATTCAAGCTAAAAAAGACAGTGAGCTACAGGCACCATATAGGTCAGGCTGAAAGGAAGTAACATTTGGAGAATTAGACAAAGACTCTGAAGCTGAAAAACAAAAAATAATAAATGAAATAAAAAAAGCAGTGACTAAACAACTGCAGGAGGAGGACATACAAACCAATCACAGGAAACCAAAATATGAGAACTTGATCCTACTGCAAGCAACAGCTAACAACACAATCCCATGCAAGGCAACACTACCCAAATTCAATGGGAAAGTAGATGGTTATAATCCCACATTCACTGAGTGGCTTCAAATGTTTGAACTGACAATGGTGGAAAGGAAAGTGAGCCAACAAGCAGCAGTGGCGAGACTCCCACTATATCTAACTGGCACAGCATCTCAGCACTACCTGTTACTGGATGCAGAAACAAAAAGGGATTATCAACTACTAATAGGGGACTTTATTAACTACTACAAAAATGAAAGTTTTAAGAACCAATACCGAATCATTTTGAATGCGACAAAGATGAGGAAAACGGACGACATCCGGAACTACATGCAACAAGTCAAGCAGCTCCTGATGCTCAGTTCCAGGGGAAACACTTATTCGAAATACGACTTATTCTCGCACATCTGCAAAGGTATGCCAGAAAGTATTAAAACACAATTCGAGATTAAATGCGATGTCGACAACAAACTAGAAAGGATGATTCGGAAAGCTGTCAACATACAAGCCACGATTGAGAACAATGCTCGGATATACGAGAGAGCTGCATGGTACAGAGAGGCACCAACATGGAAAAGTAATTTTAAGCCACGTACTCCCAACAAAAATTATCCTGAAGTAAAACAGGAGAAAGTAATAAAAGTCAAGGGAAAGGATGGAAAAACGCGGAAATTGAAAGAAAAGGACATGAAATGCTATGGCTGTGGACAGAAAGGCCATAAAAAACCAGATTGCCCAAAGCAGATAAACGTCATAGGTGATGAAGAGGCGTACTATGATGAGGAGGACATATTACAGATGGAGGATGAAATGGATGAAGCAACACCAACTGACGAGGAGTCAGAAAACTAAGTAGAGTGCCAACTTGTAACAACTGTGCAGGAATAATGATCCTAACAAACCTCAACATGATGAACACAATAACAATAGCCATTAATGGAGTGATGACAAAGCAACAATTGACACCAGAGCAGCAACATCAATAATCACTGATGAATATGCTACGAAATTAGGATTTTGACAAGAAGACATGAAGAATTGTAACAAAAGACTAATTAACGCGTCAGGGGACTACATTGATATGAAGGGAATGATAGACATTGCACAAATGAGAATTGGGAACATGATGTTCAAACAACCTTTGGTGGTGGTCAACACACACAATAATGCATTACCATACAAAGTCATATTGGGAAATGATTTTCTGATAAAAAACAGTTGTGTTATCAACTATGTGAACAAGACAATAAAGCAATAAAGGTAAGAGAAGAAGAAATGGAAATTGAAGAGGAACAGGAAAAACAGAAAACGATCATGTTTCAACTACAAGAAGATATTCATCTACAGCCACATCAATGGAAGATGCACACAATTGAAACAAAAGAAAATATCACAGCCAACATAATGCTATATGACAACAAAGGCATCAACATCAAATGAGTTTCAATGCCATCTAGCATTTGTATGATAAAGAACAGCAGAGGAAGGGTACCAATACTCAATGCTACAAACCAGAACATGAACCTGAAAAAATCCCACATAAGAATATACAGAAAATACATCAGAACTAACATCAGACTCATCTGGAAGGCAATGGAAGATGATGATGGAGCAAGTAATTTGCATGGTTGATTCGAGGACTTGCAAAGGAAAGCGGATAGTACTCCACATGGCCAACTCAAGGGTGAGTGGATGAACACCATCAAAGTTGTGAGTACTCCCAAAAGCTGATTCAAGGGCATTGGGACAAAAGCAGAAGAGAAAGATACACATAGGATACCAGAGATAAATGACGAAGATTATCAACATCTAGAAGAGCAAGACATCACGAAATTAAGAACACTTTTGGAAAAGCATAAACATATATTCAATTACGGGGAGATAAGTGTTGGTCAAGCAGTAGGCGAAAAACACAAAATCATGACTACAATGGATAAGCTGATCAAGCTGCCAGTCAGAAGAGTACCTGAGCAGCTAAAGGAAGAATACAATCAGATACTAGAAGAGCTAATCAACAATAGGATTATCCGACCAAGTGAAAGCCCATACACAGCACCTACTGTGTTCGTGAGGCAGGGGAACTAGTACCAACTATGCATTGATTTCTGCAAACTCAATGAAGTGACAAAGAAAGATTTGTACCCATTACCACGAAAAGAAGACATGCTGTATGAAGCCAGCAAACATAAATATTTTACAACACTAGATCTATGCAAAGCTTATTGGCAAGTGAAAATGGAGGAGGAAGACATAGAGAAAACAGCATTCATAACTCCATACGGACTGTACGAATGGATTTATATGGCGTTCAGACTCTGCAATGCGCCAGCAACATTCCAGAGATATATAACAAAGGTACTTAAGAACAAGACACATCGAATTGAAGAAGGAGTCGACGCCTATATAGACGACATTATAGTCACAAGTGACACAGTCCAAGAACACCTGGAAAAATTGGAAAGAACACTAACAATCTTAGAGAACGCGGGACTCCGGATCAACGGAAACAAATGTGACATCCTCAAAGAGAAAATAGTGTTCCTCAGAAGAACGATAGAAAAAGGAAGGATCTGTATGAAAGATAATGCCCGAGAAATGATCCGGAAAATAGAGAAGCCAAACAACAAAAAGGATATCCAGAGAATCATGGGATTTTTCAATTATCATGGAACCTTCATCCCAAACATAGCTGGAAAAATGGCAAAGATTACTCGATTAATGAGGAAGGCAGTTCCATTTGTATGGACATGAGAAGAACAGGAGGAACTCGATAACATCAAGGAAGAACTCGCGAAACTACCCTCCCTCAATACACCTGACTATAACGAACAATTTATATTAGATTGCAATGCAAGCAAGGTGGCAATTGGAGCAACATTGGGCCAAATGAGAAACGGAAAGGAAGTGCCCATCCAGTTTTTCAGTCATAAGCTACTGGCCAGCAAAGAGAACTATGGCTCCACCAAAGTCGAAATGCTCGCGCTGATTGAAAGCATTAAAAAGTTTCGACACTTCCTCATAGGAAGGGAGTTCAGAGTACGAACAGACAACAGCAGTCTGGCCTGGTTGAAAAAGTTTTCGGGAGACAAATCCGGGATAGTGTCTTGGTGGATCGAGTATCTAAATGAGTTCACATTCACGATTGAACACAGAAAAGGCACATTACATAATAATGCGGATTTCTGGACATCACTCCCAGAGTACCAAAGAGATGCAACAAAGACAGACGGAGAAAAGAAACAATTTCAATTCCTGCCACACACTGAATACAAGGAGCTACTGGAGATAAATGTTGACAAAAAGGGTCAAGCAGTGCTACCAATACTAATAAGAGAAGAAATAACAGAGCAGGAGATAGTGGACAAACAAAAAGATGATATAGTCCTAAGCAAGATCATCAAGAAGATCAAAGAACCGTGAACAACACTATCAAAAATAACGGTGGGATACTATGAACATTATAAATGGAAGATCAACAAGAATGGACTGCTATATGTCAAAGCCAGAAACAATCGCATTGCGATACCAGACTATTTCAAGAGGGAACTAATACGTAAGATCCACAAGAAGGGCCACCTGGGAATAACACAGACAGAGAAAACATTTAATGCTTGTTTCATAACAACAGCTATCAGGAAAGTCGTGGAAGATATCATTAACAAATGCACCACATGCCTCCTAAACAACAAACCACATTTCCCAACACAATGAGTGCCACTGGAAAAAATCATCATGACGCAACCTAATGAGATAGTTCACATAGATCTTGAAATGCTATCAGAAGATCCCAAAGGCTATCAGTATCTACTAGTTATGGTTGACAACTTCACCAAATACGCAAGGATGGTCCTGATGTGGAATACCACAGCAGAAACCACAGCCAAGCTATTTCTAAAAGAATGGATATTGAGACTGGGACTGATGGAAACAATTATAACAGACAAAGGGCCACAGTTCAAAAGTGGTCTATTCCAAGAAATGGCAAGACTATTAGAATTCGCAAGCAAATGCACAACTGCCTATCACCCCCAGGAGAACAGAGCAGTTGAGTGACTTAACTGAACATTGATTAAGCTGATTAGAGTGGCAACAACACAGATAGGAGGAAATAAATGGAGAGAGGTTATAGAAATGATCAAATACTGTTATAATACATTGGTACATGCAACAACTGGGGTATCACCATTCAAAGCCATGTTTGGGAGAGAGGCAACAACTCCACTATCAATGCAATACACCAACTACAGCAGCAAATTAGACAATACATACATACAACAACTAAGGAATCAAATCACTGGAATCCATGAAACAATGTGCCACAACATTAAGAAGTCAGCCGTGAGACAACAACGCAACTATAATAAAAAAATTTATGGTCACGCACATAAGGTAGGCGATAAGGTATACGCATTCACACTGATTAAACTTGTTGACACAAACCAAGTCCAGAAGTTGAAAACAGTATGGTCCGGCCCACACATGATAACACAAACATTGCTGAACAACAAATATATGTTAGACAACAATAGACTACTACATTTCCAAAACCTGAAAAGAGCAACAGTGGACATTGAAGAAACAAAAATAGATGACAACGCTGAATTTAAAATATGCCGAATTAATGGCAACAAAGTTGTATACAATATGTATGATTTAGATAGTGTACACAAAGAAGAATTCAAGGATGAATATACACCGGAAACCACAGATGGTGAACCGAGTAGAAGGATATTACCTCAGAGGGTAGCGAGAAATAAACCTATATATGACCATGAAACATGGGATATAAATTTACTAACTGCATTTAGGAAAATAGAACGAAATGATGCACCCACCAATGAGGAAGAGAGTGCACAGAACCCAGCAGACAGAGGGACTCTCAACAACAAACAGAAGGAGAAGGATA
>CABFPE010000185.1:947909-981746 GCA_900660155.1 Hofstenia miamia
ACTATGCATTGATTTCTGCAAACTCAATGAAGTGACAAAGAAAGATTTGTACCCATTACCACGAAAAGAAGACATGCTGTATGAAGCCAGCAAACATAAATATTTTACAACACTAGATCTATGCAAAGCTTACTGGCAAGTGAAAATGGAGGAGGAAGACATAGAGAAAACAGCATTCATAACTCCATATGGACTGTACAAATGGATTTATATGGCGTTCAGACTCTGCAACACGCCGGCAATGTTCCAGAGATACATAACAAAGGTACTTAAGAACAAGACACATTGAATGGAAGAAGGAGTTGACGCCTATATAGACGACATCATAGTCACTAATAATCTTAGAGAATGCGGGACTCCAGATCAACGGAAACAAATGCGATATCCTCAAAGAGAAAATAGTGTTCCTCAGGAAAACGATAGAAAAAGGAAGGATCTGTATGAAAGATAATGCCTGAGAAATGATCTGGAAAATAGAGAAGCCAAATAACAAAAAGGATATCCAAAGAATCATGGGATTCTTCAATTATTATGGAACCTTCATCCTGAACATAGCTGGGAAAACAGCAAAAATGACTCAATTAATGAGGAAGGCAGTTCCATTTGTATGGACATGGGAAGAACAAGAGGAACTTGATCACATCAAGGAAGAACTCGTGAAACTACCCTCCCTCAACACACCTGACTATAACAAACAATTTATATTAGATTGCAATGCAAGCAAGGTGGCAATTGGAGCAACATTGGGCCAAATGAGAAATGGAAAGGAAGTGCCCATCCAGTTTTTCAGTCATAAGCTACAAGCTAGTGAAGAGAACTATGGCTTTACCAAAGTTGAAATGCTCATGCTGATTGAAAGCATTAAGAAGTTTCAACACTTTCTCATAGGAAGAGAGTTCATAGTACGAACTGACAACAGTGGTCTCGCCTGGTTAAAGAAGTTTTCTGGAGACAAATCCAGGATAGTGTCTCAGTGGATCAAATATCTAAATGAATTCACATTCACAATTGAACACAGAAAAGGCACATTACATAATAATGCGGATTTCTGGACATCACTCCCAGAGTACCAAAGAGATGCAACAAAGACAGATGGAGAAAAGAAACAATTTCAATTCCTGCCACACACTGAATACAAGGAGCTACTGGAGATAAATGTTGACAAAAAGGGTCAAGCAGTGCTACCAATACTAATAAGAGAAGAGATAACAGAGCAGGAGATAGTGGACAAACAGCAAGATGATATAGTCCTAAGCAAGATCATCAAGAAGATCAAAGAACCGTGAACAACATTATCAAAAATAACCGTGGGATACTAAGAACGTTATAAATGGAAGATCAACAAGAATGGATTGCTATATGTCAAAGCCAGAAACAATCGCATTGTGATACCAGACTATTTCAAGAGGGAACTGATATGTAAGATCCACAAGAAGGGCCACCTGGGAATAACACAGACAGAGAAAACATTTAATGCTTGTTTTATAACAACAGCTATCAGGAAAGTCGTGGAAGACATCATTAACAAATGCACCACATGCCTCCTAAACAACAAACCACATTTCCCAACACAATGAGCTCCACTGGAAAAAATCATCATGACGCAACCTAATGAGATAGTTCACATAGATCTTGAAATGCTATCAAAAGATCCCAAAGGCTATCAGTACCTACTAGTTATGGTGGATATTGAGACTGGGACCAATGGAAACAATTATAACAGACAAAGGGCCACAGTTCAAAAGTGGACTATTCCAAGAAATGGCAAGACTATTAGAAATTGCAAGCAAATGCACAACCGCCTATCACCCCCAAGTGAATGGAGTGGTGGAGCAACTTAACCTAACATTGATTAAGCTGATTAGAGTGGCAACAACACGAATAGGAGGAAATAAATGGAGAGAGGTTATAGAAATGATCGAATACTATTATAATACATTGGTACATGCAACAACTGGGGTATCACTGTTCAAAGCCATGTTCGGGAGAGAGGCGACAACTCCACTATCAATGCAATACACCAACTACAGCGGCAAATTGGACAATTCATACATACAACAACTGAGGAATCAAATCACGGGAATCCACAAAATGATGTGTCACAATATTAAGAAGTCAGCAGTGAGACAACAATGCAACTACAATAAAAAAATTTATGGACACGCACATTGAAGCAACAAAAATAGATGACAATGCCGAATTTAAAATATGCTGAATTAACAGCCATTAGGTTGTATATGATATGTACAATTTAGATAGTGTACACAAAGAAGAATTTGAGGATGAATACATACCAGAAACCACGGATGATGACTTGAGTAGAAGGATACTACCTGAGACATGGGATATAAATTTACTAACTGCATTTAGGAAAATAGAAGGAAATGATGCACCCACCAATGAAGAAGAGAGTGCGCAGAGCCCAGCAGACAGAGGGACTCTCAACAATGAACAGAAGGAGAATGATACACAGAAGTTCTCAGACCAGAAGTCAGATTGAAGACAGAAGGGACTAGAACCAAGAACTGATGAATAGACAACGTAGAGTCCTCAAGGCTGATTCAAGGGCAGAGAGACAAACAGACAAAGAGCCTCTCCCACCAGGGATCTGCACTGCTGATTCAAGGGCACGCAGAAAACTGGTGCACAGCACAACTTTCCTTCCCATAGTCCACTATGCTGATTCAAGGGCGGTGAGACACGCGGAGATCCAGAGGAAGGTGTAAGTGGTGGAAGAACAGTGGAGATACGAAAGCGATTCAAGGCTGACGTTATCTCATCTGGAACCACAGCTGGTCAAGTGCTGATACAAGTAACTGCAAGCCGATTCAAGGGTGAAGCAGTAGAAAATATCAGCACAGATTCACAGCCTCCAGACTGTGAACCAAGCACCAGTAGACTACCATTTAGGATGACTCAGCTACATGCCTCCTCAGATACAACCTCAGAACACACTATATGATTGAAAGAGAGAGAAAAGCAGATGTCAAAAATAGATGGGGAAACATTACACCCCTATTTCATGGGAACATCAAAGATGAGCTATAATGCATTCGCAAAATTATCACTGGAAACAAAGTCCCATATAAGAAAAGTCGCAAGGATCGAGGGGAAATTCTTACCAATTGTGCTTGATGCCAACAATAGGCTGAAAGTTAATGTAATTATCAGCTACCCACAGGAAATGAATGAAATGCTAGAAAGGCCATATATGCGCAGTATGGTGCACGTCGTTTTTGATGACGCATTCACACTAGATACAGCCCAAGCAATAATGGCATATAAAGATAAAATTGCGGAGATACCAGAGATCAACATGGATGCAGATAATCTCACAATTATACACATCCTGAAACAAAAAGAATACATTAAAGCATTAGAAAAGAAAGTAGATGACACAACTAGGATGGCAAGAGTACAAAATGTCAGAATTGTACTAATAACAATTACAACAGAAAAAGAGATTCCTGACCACCTGGAAATTGCATGTCAGATGGGAGAAAATATCTTCCCATGGGAGAAATCAGATAAAAACACAATGATCCCAGAGCTGATATGCCTGGATTTACAAATAGACTATTGGGCGCAGATCTACTGAATCATGGTAGACCCGTGTATAGCAATTGATTTGTACAGGCAAACAAAAACTATAGAGCTAACAACAGATATGGAGGGCATTGAAAAAGCAAACACGCTGTTTATAAAGTGCAGCCTCACACAACGCCAGGAACATCTACAACAGATTCAAACGATTTGGAAAACAATGAAACTACAACAAAAAGTAGAGGAGGGCTGGCCTAAGATAAGAATTGACGCACCATCTAGAAAGTTCCACAAATCAATTGAAGTAGCATTAACGGAAGTAAATCAAGCCTATGAACTGAGCACAAAGAAAGATTTTAAACAAATGATATTTGAGGAAAAGAATGCACCAGAGATACATTACAGAACCACAGCATGGATATTAGCTATATTTACAACAGAAGAAGTAGAATTAAAACTGCTGATCTCACGACAAACCTGGCACAGATTAACAAAGGCAAAAAGATATGAAATTGCGATATCCCTGATCAACACACAAACAAAAAACTGGCTGTTAAAGGGACATACCGGAAAATTAGAATCACCAAACAGAACAGAAAAACCAGTGCAAGCCATTGAGAAGATACTAAGTAGGATTATTATGCAAGAAAACTTATTGGGGAAGATATCATCAATAAGCATCACCAACAAAACGGGGATATGCCCCAGTGAAATCACTATATTTGATGAGCTGATGAGAAAATATATGTGGGGAGCAACATCTGAGACACAGGTGAAACAGCTTCAAAACCAGCCATGGCTCACAACTAAAAAGATCATAAAAAGAAAACTCATGAGCACAGCAGAAATTCGAAACATAATAGCACAGAAAAATGTACAAAACATATTAGATTATGAAATGAGGCACTACAAAAAAGACAGTCCACAATGCACATTTACTAAGATCCTCAGAAGCACGGAAATGATGAAAAGAGGAGGAATTACAGAACCAGTAGAGGTGTGTGAAATGGTCACAAAGTCCCAAGCAGAAATGCTGGAAGAAGAAAAATTATTAACATCATCTAGATTATTGCTATCTCCCAAAACACAACAAACCATCAACAGAATTAATATAGAAAAGTGGGGAGAAATCAGCCCAGCCAAGACAATCAAGTGGATTGATACAGATGATGAGTGTTTCTTGGTCAAAATCAAAGTAACAAAAGAATCTAAAGATATAAGAGAAAGAAACTTCCAGTGTATCCGAGAACAACAAACTGTAGCAATGATGAAACTTATGTTTACTGAAGCTTTCACATGAACAGAACTGGAGGAACTACTATGACCATATAATCAACTTGCCATTGATGTGGAATGTATTACCACAAGAGTAGAGCTAACAGAAGAACTACGTTTAAAGTTGAGTCAAAAGGGACTAACGCAGGCATTCTGGGATACAATTCCTGAAGCGAAAATGAACTACCCTGCTACCATAGGGTTAGCTACAGTGCTGACCACAGAAGGCACGTACTGGCACATAGAATGAGAGATTGAAACAAAACTCCTCATATGTACACTGCCAGAGACCATTGCAGTACCCATGGTCCTACCATGTTGGAGAATACCCAAGGATGTCAAGGTTGTGAAAACTTTCTTACATGAGTATAAATCGTATGTGAACACTGAAAAGAAAGCAAAAGCCATAGCCAACAGAGAAGATTACAAAAAGTCGAAAGCAATATTGTTACAACAGAACAACAAGGAACGAGTCTACATCAAGGGCACAATATCACTGGATCAACTGTACACACAGGGAAAACCTATAAATGTACAATTACAAGACTTGAGAAATGAAATTGAAGAAAGAAATCCAAGAGCTATAATGTTATTCTCAGGAGTGAATGATATAGTTTGGACTGACATATGGGAGAAAAGATATCAATACTACGATGTCACCAAACGGGTCGAAATAGTTACCATGATGCGACTAAACAAGAATGACCCCAATACCATTACAGAGGAAGAAGTCAGGAACAACATTAGCTTCTTCTACAAGGATGTGGCGAACACTCAAAGTTTAAGAAAAGTTTTTACTTTCTTTTACCCTGATAACAAGATAAGGAAAGATTTAGCACACACAAGTAGAGCCAATGCACAGATGACTCTTATGATCAGCATTAAGGGTATTCAGTTATATCAAAAATATTATGACATCTTCTCACAGAAGATCAATGAGTTAAGAGAGTTAACACCTATAGCAGAAGATATTAGAGAAACCCAGTTCTTAAGATATGCAAACATTACAACCACAGAAAGAGAAGCAGTGCTAAAAATGACATGGTCCAATCAACAGGTGGAAATGATAATTCAAAAAGCAGACACTCTGGTGCATGGAGAATGAGCTGTGCTAAAAATAACGCAAGCTGAGGGGGGCGCGTAGCATCATCCAACAATAAAACAGAAACAAGCTGCAAAATGTTGCAGAAGAACTAAGATTGAAAAAAAAAAGTGATTAAAAATATTAGGATTAAATCAAGTGTAATTATTTCAGTTTGATTTTGTATATTGCAACCAAGAAAATAACATGTGTCAAAAAAGAGATAATTGTACCTTTTGTTAAAAAATTTTAAATCAACAGGTACTTCTCTTCAAATTACTATAAATACAATTAAAACTATTGTAAGCATTGATAAAGAATTTTACTTCAAATTCTATTTATTTCATCTTATTAATGCTTTGATTATTAATATGATGTTGAGCTAATCAAGCAGTGCTTAGTAGTGGTCTGGATCCATCACAGGGAATGATTCAAGGGTCTCTGTGCCAGATCACAAAAGTGCACTTAGGTTAGGTGTAGGGGTTTTCTCTCGATTAGCTGACTAGCATTTCTAACTACATGTATTAGATAATTAACCTTCAACAAAAGGTTGGATAGCCAAACCTTAGGGATCATATTAATATATTTTCAGATCTAAATTAGGTGACCTATAATCGACTGATAATGGCCTTACATGTAGTAATTATAAATGTAAGTTAGGAAGTTGTTTGATATTTGTTTATTCAATAAAGCCAATATATTTTGGTAATGGCTACATGTAATATTGAATGAACAACTAGTGACAGTCTGGTTGCAAGTAGAGATAACACTTTCACACAATAGAGATTAAGTCAAGTTGTGTCATGCCTTGAGTAAACACTGAGCTAATGTATGTAAACACATAAACTATCTTGATTAAGCTGAGAAGTGGCACTCAGGCATTGGAAGGAATGGTGAAATTGGATGTGGAGATCTGCTTTGGGCAGACGCCCACTGGAAGATCAATGCAGAGGTTACCACTTTGGTTCATCACCTAAAAAGTGAATAGTTAATTGTGGTTAAGTAATGTAATAGAAGAAACTAAGCATGATTTGGTAAATTTGCGCCCAATAGTCTATTTGTAAATCCAGGCATATCAGTTCTGGAATCATTGTGTTTGTATCTGATTTCTGCCATGGGAAGATATTTCCCCCAGCTGGCATGCAATTTCCAGGTGGTCAGGAATCTCTTCTTGCATTGTAATTGTTATTAGTACAATTCTAACATTTTGTATTTGTGCCATCCTAGTTGTGTCATCCACATTCTTTTGTAACGCTTTTTGTTTCATGATGTGTATAATTGTGAGATTATCTGCATCCATATTGATCTCTGTTATCTCCGCAATTTTATCTTTATATGCCATTATTGCTTGGGCTGTATCTAGTGTGAATGCGTCATTGAAAACAATGTGCACCATACTGCGCATATATGGCCTTTCTAGCATTTCATTCATCTCCTGGGGGTAGCTGATAATTACATTAAATTTCAGCCTATTGTTGGCATCAAGCACAATTGGTAAGAATTTCCCCTCGATCCTTGCAACTTTTCTTATGTGGGACTTTGTTTCTGGCGATAATTTTGCAAATGCATTATAGCACATCTTTGATGTTCCCATGAAATAGGGGTGTAATGTTTCCCCATCTATTTTTGACATCTGCTTTTCTCTCTCTTTTGATCTTAAAGTGCGTTCTGAAGATGTATTTGAGGAGGTGTGTAGCTGGGTCATCCTAAATGAAAGAGTACTGGTGCTTGGTTCACAGTCCGGAGGCTGTGAATCTGTGCTGATATTTTCTACTGCTTCGCCCTTGNCATTAAGGGTATTCAGTTATATCAAAAATATTATGACATCTTCTCACAGAAGATCAATGAGTTAAGAGAGTTAACACCTATAGCAGAAGATATTAGAGAAACCCAGTTCTTAAGATATGCAAACATTACAACCACAGAAAGAGAAGCAGTGCTAAAAATGACATGGTCCAATCAACAGGTGGAAATGATAATTCAAAAAGCAGACACTCTGGTGCATGGAGAATGAGCTGTGCTAAAAATAACGCAAGCTGAGGGGGGCGCGTAGCATCATCCAACAATAAAACAGAAACAAGCTGCAAAATGTTGCAGAAGAACTAAGATTGAAAAAAAAAAGTGATTAAAAATACTAGGATTAAATCAAGTGTAATTATTTCAGTTTGATTTTGTATATTGCAACCAAGAAAATAACATGTGTCAAAAAAGAGATAATTGTACTGTTGATAAAACATTTTAAATCAACAGGTACTTCTCTTCAAATTACTATAAATACAATTAAAACTATTGTAAGCATTGATAAAGAATTTTACTTCAAATTCTATTTATTTCATCTTATTAATGCTTTGATTATTAATATGATGTTGAGCTAATCAAGCAGTGCTTAGTAGTGGTCTGGATCCATCACAGGGAATGATTCAAGGGTCTCTGTGCCAGATCACAAAAGTGCACTTAGGTTAGGTGTAGGGGTTTTCTCTCGATTAGCTGACTAGCATTTCTAACTACATGTATTAGATAATTAACCTTCAACAAAAGGTTGGATAGCCAAACCTTAGGGATCATATTAATATATTTTCAGATCTAAATTAGGTGACTTATAATCGACTGATAATGGCCTTACATGTAGTAATTATAAATGTAAGTTAGGAAGTTGTTTGATATTTGTTTATTCAATAAAGCCAATATATTTTGGTAATGGCTACATGTAATATTGAATGAACAACTAGTGACAGTCTGGTTGCAAGTAGAGATAACACTTTCACACAATAGAGATTAAGTCAAGTTGTGTCATGCCTTGAGTAAACACTGAGCTAATGTATGTAACACATAAACTATCTTGATTGAGCTGAGAAGTGGCACTCAAGCATTGGAAGGAATGGTGAAATTGGATGTGGAGATCTGCTTTGGGCAGATGCCCACTGAAAGATCGAAGCAGAGGTTACCACTTTAGTTCATCACCTAAAAAGTGAATGGTTAATTGTGATTACATAATGTAATCAGTAACAGTAACATCTAGTAAATCCTTACCTGCAATAACACAGTCAACATTACAAGGTAACAGTGAATCAACAGTGATAAAGCCTGGTAGAGGATGTTACAATTGTAATCAACAGTTAATCATTAATATATATTTGTTATTTATTTTGCAAACTTTATAATGTATTCCTGATAGATTTCCCAATCAAATATGGGTGCAGCATACTGTAATGTTACTCAGGAAACAATTAAGGAACAAGTGTACTTTTTAATTCCCAACCTTTTTAAGTCTACATTGTTTCAATAAAATTTGCTTGGGAAAATGAGCAGTGATTTTGCATTTGTAAACAAGAAGAAAGTAATAATTCTCTTTTATATAAGCATGAGATAAAAACATGTTGAGTTTATTATTATAATAAATTTAGTTTAGTTTCATGTTAGTGTTATCTTGCTTCACTTTTTCACTTTCATTACAATAAAGCTAGGCTCCAATAATAATTTGGGAATCTTGAATCTGGAGACAACTCATTGTTTCTAGTTTTAAGCTTCCTCAATTTTGATCACATTAAGTTATGACTACATGTTTAGTTAGTTAATATAAGCTTGTTTCATTTCAACTTATTTATAGAAAACAAATAACTAATTACACTGCAGTTAAATCATGTCTGCTGGCTTGCATGAATGTATGGAGTCATTTAGTTTGTTGTTGGATCTTCAGTGCATCTTAAGCACAAATAATTGAGGATTTCAGATGGTGACTGTGAGAAGCAATGAACAGTGGATGAGAGACTAATTATTTAATCATCTACACTGGAAGGTAAATGGATAAATTCAAACTCTCTCTCTGACATTGACAGAGTGAAAATATAAAGTCACTCTAGTTGAACAAAATGCAAACAGATATGTCTTTTCATAATCATCTAACATTTAAAAGATGAAACTTATTTCAACATGCAGTATATAGTACAAACCTAAAAAATGCACAACTACAGGAAGCATAATTGTAAACACAAGAATTGACTAAGGCAGTCAAAAACTCCCACATCACAAAAACATATCTAGGAAATGCCAAATATCTGAACCAGTGTACTATATACTTGCAACCTTGATTGTTACTAGCTGCTTACTTAATGATATATTTAGCATTATCAAATTATATTGGCTTTACTTAATTAGATAGATATCTAGCAGCTTCCTACCCTACATGTAATAATCAATATATGCTAGGTCACATTATTGGTTACATTATAGTAATTAATTTAGATCTAAAATAATATAGATATAAATTCCTAAGTCTGGCTTACCAGCCTTATTTCAAATTAATTATCATTAATACATGTTAAGAAAGTGAGTGATATTTAGCTAAACAGAAATAAAAACTCCTAATTGTACACCTAACATAAGCATAGGTTCATGGCTCAGCACAAGGAACCTAGAATCATTCCCATGATGGGATCCTAACCAATACTGAACACCAACCATTTAGCTGAACATTGTATTTGATAATCAAACTGTAATAAGAAAACAAGTATAAGATTTCTGAAGAAATTCTTTATCTATCATTACAATGAATTTTTCTCTATTTATAGTTAATTTGAAAAAGTACCTGTTGATTTCAAATTTTAAATTGTTCATCTGCCAATATGGCTAAAAATAATTAAAGAGACTTTGCCTCCTTTGTTTTGCCAGTAGGATCAACAGATACTAATTATAATCAATTGCACTGATATTTCTGGGTTGCATAATACAAACTAATCTAAGTTGATAATAAAGTTTTATAATATATTTTTAATCACATTTTAAATTTGATCTTAGTTTTCTTCCAATGACTATCTATTATTAGCAGCTTGATTTGTTGATGATGCTACAATATGAACTCTTTTTGCACATCTGTAAGGACTGCCAGACAAACTGAGGCAAGCATTTGAGCTGAAATAAAAAACTTGAGAATGACATAAAGGATTACTGCAGTTAAAACAGAAACATTGGATTAAAAAACTGAAGACAAGAAAACCACAAGAGCAAAAAATAAAATTGAAGGCTAAAGATAGCACTCTAAAAGACTTGGGAAAACAGACACACAATGCCACAAATGTGATTTGAAGGGCCACCAAAAGATTGAAGGTTGCAGACAGATAAACCTGATATATAACAGAGAATATTTCTGTGACAAAGATGATCTATCTAATCTAGAGTAACTGGAAATGTCCATGGGAGCAAAAGATCAGTTAAGCTAAAAGGAGTGCTGCCTCCTACAAACTGAGCACTAGTCATGGCATTGACAAACCTTTTGGAAGCCAATATAAGACCTGTAAAAGTATTAAAGGTTTTTGTTGATAAGAGCACTGCAATATCAGTGACCATAGATGAGTGCACAAACCAATTATGTTACCAAAGAAAGTCATTGGGGAAAGCTAGGCACAGACTCATCAATGCATCATTAAACTATATTGGCAATAAAGGATGTTTAGAATAAGTAAATCTAAAATTTCAGACACATTCTTTTTACACACATTATCAGTGAACAATACACTTAGAAATTCACTGCCATAAATGTAATTTTGGGAATTGATTTCATGAAAAGCCACAACTGTATAATAGATTTTCAAGAACTAAGCCATTAAAGTCCAGGAAGAAGTTTTATCAAAATCCAGTGAGATCAAACCTGAAGAGACAGTCCATTTCAAACTTAAAGGAAGAATGCAACTGCTCCTGAACCAATGAAAATACAATGAAATTGAGATGAAAGCCATAGACAAAGACAACATAATGATATATGATCAGATAGGGATAAGCATAAATAGAGCAACAATATCATGAGTTTATGCCTTATAAATGATGGATTTAGCAGAGTACTGATTATGAATTGCACAAACAGAATTGTAAACAAAACACAATAATAATATTGGGAACAGCAACACAGGTTGAGAGGAAGAAAACTTTCAGGAGCACAAATGCAATTGCAATAGATGAAGAGAACTGATCAGGGAAAACTCCAATAAAAAATGATGAGGAGTATCAACAAATAAGAAATCTCTTCAACAAGCATCATGAATATTCAATTTCAGAGAAATCAGTGTGGGAGAGGCAGTGGGAAAGACCCACAAAATTGTAACAACAATAGACACCCAAATTTGATTACCAGTAGAGTAAGTGCTAGAACATATGAAGGAGTAGTAAAACAAAATAAGATGAGAGCTATTGGACTATGACATCATACAACCCAGTGAAAGACCATATGTAGTGTAGAATCATGAGGGAGCTCTGGTTACTCTAGTGGTACTGGGTAACTCAAGAGTTGAGATCCAAGGTTGCAAAGTCTACCATAGCAGTGAGTGCCCCACATTTCAACAGAACCATTACATTGGTGGTTCACTGATTTTGCTTAACAAATAAAGAAATTCCATTCCAAAAAGAACTCAAGCAGTGACCAATTCACATGGCATCATGCAAATTGTGTGTCTCAAGTATTAATTTCTAGCTCAATAAACAATTTATCTCAGAGTTACTAATTTCTAGCTCAATAAACAATTTATCTCAGAGTTCCCTTATCTCAGCTCATGTAAATAAATAATAAATAACAGGCACATAATTGCTGTGCAATCATGTTTGCCAATGGCATAGTATATTTGCAAGGTGTTAGATTAAGTGCATGTATGAACAGATTGAATAAAAGATGGTATTCCCTACATGTAACCATAACCTAAAGCAGCCATGATTTAGGCTGTCACCATTAAAGACCTGGTGCAGTTTCCTCCCAAATTGTTGCTGGATCTTAATAACAGTTATCATTAACTAATCTTTGATCAATGAAATCTAAAGGGGTTAGTAGATAAATAATTGCAAAGATCAAAAACAGTAGAAGGAAGCTGAATTTATTGTGTGCTTTGCTACATTGACTCAGATATTTATTACAAAAATCTGTAACTTATTACCTGACTTGTTTACAATTTCAAAGCACAGTTTCCCTTGTAAAGTTAAATGAGCAATCACATGCAATTTAAATCAAGGAGACAAAAACTAACACTATCATATTAACTCCACTCAAAATTCCAAAATCAATTAAAAGAAATTGATACAATCTCTCACAAAAGCAAAGGCCTTGCAGTGCTATCATAAGTCTCATAAGCACATCTGTGTCTAAGGTGTGGGCATCTTCTGGGCTAATCCTGGTGTTTGTATAAAAATGGATGAATACCTCTTGTAGTGATCCCATGTGTGTCATGTGATCCATGAAAAGTGAGCAGTACTCATTGACCTGCTGCAACATCATCTCTTCAGAGTCTGTGACCTTGGCTCATAGCATGGTAATAATCTAGATGTGCTTCATAACATTGTAGTACTGAGTGAGGGTCTCAATGTTATTGATCCACATTAGATCACCAGATGCCTGAAATAATATATGGACACAGGGGTCCAACATCACAATCTTGTTGTGCACCTTTGTTAACTGGGTAGAGATCAGTTGTTCCTTCTGAAATATGTATTTAATGGTAAGCTTACCATCAATATACATGTGCTCTGGGTGACAGCAGCATAACATTAATCTGGTGTTGACAGTAAGGTGATGCATGGATAGTTTCTTACATAGCAGAAGGTTGGTATAAATAAGCTTAGTTATTGAAAAGATAACAAATTGGTACATGCTGGTGAGACAATAGTAGAGAGTGTAGAGTAGTGTAATATTTTCCATTTTGAAGTGGAGGTTGACAACATCCTCAGGTATCTCATCCTGATACTCCTCTTTGACAAACATCTCCAGCTGGATGTTTTCAACCTTTACTAGCCTGTACATGATCCCAATTTTCTCCATTATCTTTGGTTGACTGACCTTGCCAACTTGGAAAAAGTAAACAACAAGTAGATTCTCAAAATCAATGTTAAAGCACTCAAATTTTTGGATAGCTTGCTTGTTGTTTAGTAGCTGGCACAGGTGTTTTACATTAAGGTCTTCATCAAACATAGTGTAGACTGTGCTCTGCCAACATTGTCTCTTTAATCCTCTGTGCATTTTAGAGTCATTGCATATAATAGAGTTGACCTTTGGCCTATGCTCTGCATCAATGACAAATGGAATAACATCCACTGAACATGTGAGTTTCTTTGTGTTGTAAATCCAGCATAGTTTGTTCCTTGTTTTTTCCAACAAGTTGTTGGGCACAAAACTAACTGTTGGGGATTGTGATAAAGTACAAATGTAATGTTTTGTCTCCTACCTTAGAAATCTTGCCCTGCTGTTCTTCATTTCTCTGGGACCTAACACTGGTAGAAGCATGTGACAAAGGGCTGGGACTAGAGGGGGTTATCAAGTCAATGTGAGGTGTTTGTGTGTTAGTACTTAAGTTAGTGCTTAAGTTAGCAAAATGCACTCTGTACTTACTTGACTCCTCAGATTCCTGAGCAGCTATTTGGAGCCCCAATTAGTCATCCAAGGTCTGTTTCCAAGGGGCTATTTGGCTCTCCAAGTAGTTGTGGGAATCACACTCCTGAGGGGCTATTTGGCGCCCCAAGTAGTCACGTGGTCTGCTACTCAAGTTGTCCTATGCCCTTCCTCTCTTGCAGGATATGCTCTCCTCTGCTTGGTGAGGGGTGTCATCTCAACTTTGTTCATCACAGGGGTTGTGTCTTCACTTCACTCATCTTCTCATGGACAGTTGATTCTCAGTTCCTTTAATTTGATATGGCTTAGTTTCCTAAACATAAAGATTAATTAAGTTCCCAATCTTGGGTATTTAAGTGATCTAAATACACTTGGCCCCTTACTTTACATTTAGGCAAAATGTGAGTAGCAGTAATGTTGCTACTATTACTGGGATTAGTATCATACTCAACCTCAGAGAGGTTGTCTTCCTCTCACTTGGTAAGTTTAGTATAATTCTCAAGTTCATTCACTCTGTCATCAACAAGTGAGAATTCATTACTAGGGTTGATGATGACATTACTAATATCGTTAATAGTTCATTAGAGTTATTGGAAGTGGATGACCTTCCTATTATTTAATAAATATCAATGGTGATCTAACATGTTTGTAATGATAAACATACCCTGCCAATTGGTGGCAAGCTTCCACACTTGATTTGCATCAGTAATCTGGTAAGGAAAATATGCAAAGACTTTGTCCCCAACCTTGTGAGGTTTGCCATACAGTTTATGATTGAAATTCCACTTTTGACAGATAACAGATTGATTAGTATTCCAACAGATAGTTAAGTGTACCTCTTGCAATTCATGTAACATACAATTCACAAAATTCTCTAATGTAGGTTTGTTATAATCCAGAAACATGATTGAAATGGGTGTACTCACCTCTTGGCTAAACATGGCCCTAAAAGGACTAACCTTAGTAGTTGCATGTATGGTGGTGTTATAAAAATACTCCACTGCCTCAATGACACATTTCTAATTCCTGCTGGCAGCTCAGGCAAGGGCAACTCAAATTAGCTTGATAACAGTACAGTTAAGTCTCTCAAAAACTCCATTGGACTGTGGATGGTACACAGTGGTAAATTCATGTAGTATTTTAAGCTCCTTCATCAATGTTTCCATGAGATGGTTTTTGAATTAGGCACTCCATGGGCCCAAACTTGAGAACCCATTCCTTGACCACTTTCTCTCCAATGACCTCAGTGGTGGTGCTGTCAAGGAGGATGAGTTGAGCATATTTGGTGAAATGGTCAATAAGTTCAAGGAGATACTGGTACCCCTCCTCATCATTAGAGAGCTTCTCTATATCTGTATTGACAACTTCAGTTGTATGTTCTGCAGCTCTGCTGTGCAGCTCAGCTCACTGCTCCAGAAAGTGTCTGTCTCCCTGCAACAGACAAGTTATTGATGACATCCTGCATGGCAGCCCTAATACCAATAGCAACATATCTTGCATTAAATGTTTGCTTGGTTTGAATGATGCCTAGATGGCCTTTCTCATGGATTTTCTGTACTAGATCTCTGTGGAAGTATTTGGGAACTGCTAGTCAACTATTTCAGCTCCATGTATAGAGTAGGCCTGCAACAGTAGGTTTCCAGGTATAGTGCTGAAAATATCTGTTAGCAATGGGGCTGAGCATATAGTTGGCATTGTTCAGCTTGGCAATGATCTCACTTAACACTTTATCATGGCATTGGTGATGCATAATTTCTGTTTCAGTAATTTCTTCCTTCACCAAAATGGGGATGATCACATTTCCATTCCCACCTGAGTTGAAAAAGCAGAACTTTTTCAGACTCTCAACTAGGGTGAGCATTTCTGACTTGGTTACACCATAATTTAGCTTGGCATTACAGAGCTTGCAGCTGAAGTATTGGATGGGGCTCTCTTTCCCATCAATTATCTTACTCAACATGCCACTGATGGCAACAAAACTAGTGTCACAGTCAATAAGAAATTCTTTTGAGTAATCTGGTGTATTTAAGCTGGGAATTTTTCTAAGTGTTTTCTTAACATTATCATGCTCTTCTTACTTGATCCAGCTCCATTTAAATTCAATGTTGTGCCATAGGAGGTTAGAGATGTGCTTCATCTTATTAGCTAACTCTGATATAAAAGTGCCATATTAATTCAAGAATCCCATGAGCCACTGTATATCATTATGAGAATGGGGAGTTTTGATTTTATTGAGATGGTCTTTCACATCATTCTTGATGGAGATACAACCAGGTTCAAGAATTCTTCCAAGAAAGGTAACATGAGCCTGTAACAGAGAGTACTTGTTCCCATTGACTCAATGACCAGACTCATATAACAAGCTAAGGGTGCATCCAAGCCTTTCCAGATGCTTGGAAAAAGTATTACCAGCAATGAGAATATCATCCATATAGGCAGTTATGCCAGGTTCATGCACATTGGCTCCATTCCTAAGTATGTGGGTAACATAATGCTGGAAATTCACAGGGGCATTGCAGGGCCTAAAAGCCATATACATCCATTCAAAGAGGCTGTAAAGAGTTATGAAGGCAGTCTTTGAAATGTTGGAGGTCTTCATTGACAACTGCCAGTAGGCCTTACACAGGTTGAGGCAGCTGAACAATTTCTATCAACTGGCGTTGTAAAGAAGATCTTCAATGTGCAGGAGTAGATATGCATCTTTTACAGTAATGTAATTAAGCTTTCTAAAATCAATGCAGAGGCAGTACTTGTCACCCTGTTTGGTGAAGACTGTGGGAGCTGGGTAAGGGCTATTGCTAGCTTGGATAATGCCCCTTTCTATGAGGTTGCTTAAGATTTTCTCATACTCTTCCCAAAGGTTTTCTGGTACTCTTCTGATGGGCAAGCAAATTGGATGATCATTCTTAGTTACAATAGAATGCTGTTCTCCAATAGCCTGACCAATGCTGATCAAACCATAGTTAAGGACCTCATAGTGCTGTCTAAGCAAATAGGAAAGCAACTCACACTCCTGAGAACTAAGATGTGGATGCATCCACTCATTAACAAGGGGGATCCTAAGATTGTCACTCAGCTCTGCTAGATAATGAATAGCTGTTAGGATTGGTGAGCAGGCAGCAGCCTGAAATTCCAGACAAACTGGAGTTGCAACTAGTCTCAACTGAGACAGATCTATTTTGATTAAAGAATCAGAACTATTTAAAACAGTAACACACATCTTTCCTTTTGAAACAAGACAGAGATCAGGTGAAAAGTTAATTCCACAGAAGCATTTTCTATTAAATCCAGAGATCATGACATCTCCAGTATAAGCAGAGTTGGTGGTGACAGGAACAAGTCACCAATGATGAGGCTACATGATCATGCACTCAGAAAAACTCAAAGAGATATCTTGGCTAGGGATGGTGGTAAGCTCTTGCTGATGTTAATTTTTCTGATGGAGATGGTGTTGTTACCATAGTCAATGATGCATGAATTCTGCTCAAGAAAGTCATTTCCCAAAATTACATCAGATGGAAGTGGTTGACTACAAGTATTGATGACAATTAGATCAACAACAAAAAGTTCCTGCTGAATGCTTAACTCTAAGTTCAGTATGTGCCCTTTGAGCAAAAGAGAATTTCCAAAGGCATCCAGCAGACATTCAGTGGATGGGAGAAGGTTATTCCACAACAGACACAGCTTAGAAGAACAGGAATAACTGATGATTGAGGCTGAGGCCCAGGTATTGATGGTGACATTTACAAGAGATCCTTTTATATTGACTGGGATTACATTAGTATGCAACAGCAATGTGATGACTAGAAAATTGTGTGCACATTTTCTAGGAGGTGGTGCTCCATCTAGATTGACTGGGTAGCTAAGCCAACAGGTGACTCAAGAGAATATTACTGGTCTCCAGATTCCTTGATGATAAAACCTTCACCATCAGCAACTAGATGAATAACAGCTCAGCACTGAGATTTAGTGTGCCTTTCTGACCACAACAGAAACAATGAGTATGCTCAAGTTCTATCTTTACAGTAAAAGTGATGGTACTCAAAAAAGTAGGAGGCTCTGGTGAAGAAGAACCAGCTTTCAGGTCTCTGGAATTCTTATCAATACAAGTAGTGTTATGCAGCATGTATATGATGCTTATAGCTTTACAGATAATTACACTAAGATTGTCCTTGAGGCATATGTACATATGAATGTCATCACCTCTTTTGAATGAAAGATCACAAAGTAGCGTTTTGTACTGATGTTTGATATGGGGAGCCTTGTAATGGTCCTCAAAATATCCAATAAGAAGCAGATAACTAGTCTTCACATCTTTTTTAACATCATGTACTGATTATATTCAATACCTTGAAGGTAGGTGGGAAATTGAGCACAGGCAAATAAAGTAGGGATCAAACAACAAGGGAGAAGCAATAGAACCAATTCCAGTGGTGTGAGGAGCAACATTCAGGCTGCTGCTGCTAATGCTCACACTGGGGATACCCTGAGTGGGAGTCCCATTACAAGAAAAAACACTAAACTCCATTTAACAAAAAGAAACAACAAGAAAAGTAGTAAGAAAATTCAGAAAACAATTCCAACAATATGAGAGGGATTCCAGCCAGGTTTTGAGAAACAAAAACCAATAACAGTAACAGCACAGTGTAGGGTATGGTATTAAATCCAAATTCTAGAAGAACAAGACTACCACAAAGTAACAACCAAAACAAATAAAAACAACATTGGGTTCTTGATGATGGCTCCAAAGCACAGAACTGCAGTAAAAATAACATAAGAGGCAAAGTTATGCATCAATTGGCAGTGAAGTCAATTCACTGCCAGGGAAATCCATCCCAGCTGGCTCACACTAAAGAGAAAGACCAAGACCAAGTACAATATAGAAACAGTATCAGCTCAGCACTATGTTATAATCACCAGGCAGAAAATTAGATGACCACTTTGGTAACTTCAACAGAATAGAGTAGGGAGTTTAACTGACACCCTAATTTGTCCAGCATCACGTCATGGTCACCATGTAAAATCATGGGGGAGCTCTGGCTACTCTAGTGGTACTGGACAAATCAAGAGTTTAGATTGAATATTGCAAAGTCTACCATAGCAGAGAGTGCCCCACATTTCAACAGAACAGTTACATTGGTGGTTCACTGATTTTGCTTAACAAATAAAGAAATTCCATTCCAAAAAGAACTCTAGCAGAAACCAATTCACACAGCATCATGCCAAAGCCAAATCCTTAAAGCCATCCTTACTTGCCACATTGTTAATTGTGTGTCTCAAGTATTGATTTCTGACTCAATAAACAATTTATCTCAGAGTTCTATTATCTCAGCTCATGTAAATAAATAGTAAATAACAGGCACATAATTGCTGTGCATTCACATTTGCCAACAGCATATTATATTTGCAAGGTGTTGATTTAAGTGTATGTACAAAAGGGTCAAATAAAAGATGTTATTCTCTACATCCCAAGTAACAATGATCAATGGGCCATTATTGGCATCATTGGCCAATATTGGCCAACCATTTGCCAATATAAACCATTAATGTTAGAAGGCAAATTGTTGGCAGTTATTGGTATATGAATGGCGTGCATATTGTTGGTAAATATTGGCTTTTAGTGGTGAATTGATGGTTAATTTTGGTAAATTGATGGCACCAATAATGAACCAATAATGGCCCATTGATGGCTTGCTACTTGGGATGTAACCTTAACCTAAAGCAGCCATGATTTGGGCTGTCACCATTAAAGAGCTATTTGTCACCACAGACCTGGTGCAGTTTCCTCCTGAATTGTTGCTGGATCTTATACAACAATTATCATTACCAAATCTTTAATTGATGAAATCTAAAGGGGGTTAATAGATAAATAATTGTAAAAGACCAAATG
Organism: Hofstenia miamia; assembly: GCA_900660155.1. Taxonomy (NCBI): domain Eukaryota; kingdom Metazoa; phylum Xenacoelomorpha; order Acoela; family Hofsteniidae; genus Hofstenia; species Hofstenia miamia. The sequence goes on from CABFPE010000185.1 coordinate 968,058, forward strand.
CAGTAGAAGGAAGGCAAATTTATTGTGTGCTTCACTACATTGACTGTAACTTGTTACCTGACTTGTTTACAATTTCAAAGCACAGTTTCCCTCACAAAGTTAAATGAGCAATTACACATAATTTGAATCAAGGGGACAAAAACTAACACTATCAAATTAACTACAATCAAAATTATAAAAATTGATTAAAAGAAATTGATACAAATAAGGTAGCAGCAAATCAAAGAATCAAAATGTCAAAAAAACATAGCACTATTACAGAGTGGCAAACATAATAAGTTCATAAAATTAGGGCCCCAAGTGACTCTATAATAGCTCATGTTCATGAAAGTAGAAGGTACATTACCAAAACATGACACTTTATTGTTTGGATTGAGTTTTGTATTTTCAGGAATTCAATCAGTTCTGGAGCATGTGTATATTGTTGACTAAATGCTCCAATTTGTTAAGTGACATATTTTGATTTAGGAAGATTGAGGGTAGATTCCAGCATGGAATTTCATTCAAGGAAGGAGAGTGAATTGCAAGCACTGCACATGCCAGCCAACAAAGAAGTAATATATGAGGAATTGGACAAAGACTCAGATGCTGAGAAACAGAAAATTATAAACAAGATTACAAAAGCAGTAACCACACAACTGCAAGAGGAGAACACAATAAAGAATCACAGTAAACCTAAGTACAAAAATTCAATTCTACCACAACTACCAACCAGCACTACCAAAGTTCAATGGAAGGTTAGACAGCTATAACCTGACATTTGTCAAATGGCTGCAGATGTTTGAGTTAACAATGGCAGAATGAAAAGTAAGTGAACAAGCAGCAGCAACAAGACTCCCATTATATTTGACAGGCAAAGCTTCCCAACTTTACATGTTGTTGGATGCAGAAAAAAAAAGGAATTATGAATTACTGATTGGAGACTTCATAAACTACTATGAAAACAAGAGTTTCAAAAATCAATACCAAATATAATTCTAAACACAACCAAAATGAAAAAAGCTGATGCATTTGAAACTGCATCCAACAAGTCAAATGTCTACTAATGCTGAGCTCAAGGGAAAACAGATATTTCAAATATGACCTATTCTCACATATTTGCAAAGGAATGCCAGAAAGCATCAGGATGCAGTTTGAAATAAAGTGTGACGTAGATGACAAGCTAGAAAGAATGATCTGAAAGGCAGTTGATATACAGGCAACCACTGAAAACAATGCATAGATATACAAGAAAGCTGCATGGCACAGAGAGGCACCAACATGGAGAAATAATCTCAAACCATGTCCCCCAAACAAAACTTACAATGATATGAAACCAGAAAAAATCATAAAAGTTAAGGGGAAAGATGGAAAAACAAGAAAGGTGAGAGAAAAAGATGTCAAGTGCTATGGCTGTGGACAAAAGGGTCACAAAAAACCTGACTGCCCAAGACAAATAAATGTTATCAGAGATGAAGAAGCATATTATGATGAAGAAGATATACTGCAATCAGAAGACAAAATGGATGAAACATTGCCAACCAATGAGAAGTTGGAAAACTAATCAGAATGCTGACTCATAAAAACCATTCATCAAAATGATCCTGACAAATTTTGATACAATAAACACAATTATGATAGTGATCAATGGAGTAATGACAAAGGCAACAATTGACACTGGAGCAGCAACATCAATAATCATTGACAAATGTGTGATGAAGCTAGGTTTCAAAGTGAAGACTTGAATAGTTGCAACAAAAGATTAATTAATGCATCAGGAGAATATATCAACACAAAGGAATGATAAATGCAGTACAGATTAGAATTTCTAACACAACATTTAAACAGACATAATAACCTGTTGCCATATGAGGTCATTCTGGGTGACAATTTCTTGACAAGAAATGGGTGTGTCATCAACTATGGGAACAGAACTATAAAGGTGAGAGAGGAAGAAATGGAAATCAAAGGAGAACAAGGGAAACATAAAACAATTATATTTGAATTGCAGGAAGACATCCATCTACAACTGCATCTATGGAAGAGGCATACAATAGAAATGGAAGACGCAATAACAGCTGACATAATGCTATATGACAACAAAGGCATCAACACTAAAAGAGTATCAATGCTGTCTAGCATCTGCACAGTCAAGCATGGAAAAGGAAGAATACCAATCCTCAACATGACGAACCAAAATGTTAATCTAAAGAAATCTCAAGTAAGGATATATGGAAAGTACATTAAATCCAACATCAGATTAATTTGGAAGGCAATAGGAGACAAGGATGGAGCAAGTAATTTGCACTGTCAATTCAAGGACTTGCAAATGAAAGCAGATAGTACTCCACATGGCTGACTCAACAGTGAGTGGACAAACACCATCAAAGTTGCAAGTACTCCCAAAGGCTGACTCAAGAGCATAGGGACAAAAGCAGAAGAAGAAAACATATGCAGAACATCTAAGATAAAGAACAAAGACTACCCACATCTGGATGAACAGGAAATCATGAAACTCAGGGAACTATTGGAAAAGCACAAACATATATTCAATTACAGAGAAATAAGTGTGGGACAAGCAGTGGGTGAAACACATAGAATAGTCACAACAACAGACAAACCCATTAAGCTGCCAGTCAGAAGAGTGCCAGAACAGATGAAAGAAAATACAATCATATATTAGAAGAACTAATTGACAACAAGATCATCCACCCAAGTGAAAGCCTGTACACAGTGCTGACGGTGTTTGTGAAACAAGGGGATAAATATCACCTATGTATAGACTTTCACAAACTAAATGAGGTGACAAAGAAAGATTCATATCCCCTACCACAGATAGAGGACATGATAGACTGTTACATTTTCAAAATTTGAAGAGAGCCATGGCAGATATCAAAGAAATGAAGATAGACAAGAATGCTGAATTCAAAATATGCCAAATTAATGGCAATTGAATTATATATGATATATATGATTTAGATAGTCTACAAAAAGAGGGATTCAATGAGAAATGCACAGCAGATATTAGAGATGAAAACACAAGAGAAAGAGTTCTGCCCCAAAGGACAGTGAGAAATAAAGCTATATATGACCCTGAAATATGCAACTTAAATTTACTAACTGAATTTAGGAGTATAGAAGAAAATGAGGTATCTTCAAATGAAAAAGAGAGTGTGCAGAACTCAACAACCAGAGGAACTCTCAACCATGAACAGGGGAAGAAGAGCTTGCAGAAGTTCTCAAACCAGATGTCAACTCCAGGGCAGAAGGGATGTGAGTGAAGAGCCAACAAATAGATGACATAGAGTGAGAAGGCGTCCTAGTAGTCCCCAAGGCTAAATCAAGGGCAGGGAGACCAATGGAAAAAGGCTCTCCCACCAGGGATCTGCACAGCCAATTCAAGGGCACACAGAAAACTGGTGAAAAGCAGCACAACTTTCCTTATGAGAGTCCATGACACTGATTCAAGGGCAGTGAGACACTTGGAGTTGCAGGGGAAGGTGTAAGTGGTGGAAGAACCATGGAGATGTGAAAGTGATTCAAGGCTGATGCTATCCCCACAGGAACCACAACTGGTCAAGTGCCAATAGGAGTAACTGTTAACCAATTCAAGGGTAAATCAGTAGAAACAATTAGCACAGATTCACAGCAAATGGACTGTGAACCAAGCACCAGCCAATTGCTGTTATGGATGACACAGCTACATGCCTTGGACACTACCTCAAAGAGAACTGTATGATCTAGAGAAAGAGAGAAATGCATGTCTAAAATCAATGGAGAAACACTACACCCATATTTTATTGAAACAATGAAAATGCATTATAATGCATTCAAAAAATTATCACCAGAGACAAAATCACACATAAGAAAAGTCCTGAAAACTAAAGGTGGAAATTTACTGATAGTACTTGATGCCAACAACAGACAAAAAGTAAATGTGATAATAAGTTATCTGCAAGACATGAACAAGATGCTGAAAAGACCATACAAAGCACAGTACAAATCATTTTCAACAAAGACTTCATGCTGGAAACTACACAAGCTATGATGGCCTACAACTATCAGATAGTGGAGATTCCAGAAATAAATATGGATGAAGAGAATCTAACAATTATACACATTCTGAAAAAAAAAAGAATATAACAAAAATCTGGAAAAGAACATAGACCAGACGCTATGAATGGTGAAAGTACAAAAGGTAAGAGTGGTGATAATCACAAGATCAACAATCAGTGATATCCCAAAACACCTACTGGACTCATGCATGCAAACAGAAAACATTTTTCCTTGGGAGAAAACACCAATGGACACAACCATCTCAGATTTGATTAGATTAGAAATAGACTATTGGTCACATATTTGCAGAATAATGGTAGATCCATGCATCACAATCAACCTATACAAGCAAACCAAAATGATAGAACTGATGGCAGATAGAGATGGAGTGGAAAAGGCCAACACACTATTCATAAAATGTAGCCTAACACAGAGGCAAGAACACCTACAACAGATTCAGAGAATATGGAAAAACATGAAATTGCAACAAAAAACAGAGGAGAGTTGGCCAGAGATAAAGATTGAGGGCCATCAAGAAAATTCCATAAATCAGTAGAATTGGTACATACAGAAGTAAATCACACATATGAACTGAACACTAAAAAGGATTTCAAACAGTTGGTATTTGAAGAGAAAAATGTCCTGGAAATCTGATATAGGACAACAGCATGGATCTTAGCAATACTAACAACCAAAGATAAAACTCCCAATTTCACTACATGTAAGACATAAACTTACAAAAGCAAAAAATTTGAAATAGCACTAGCCTGAAGAACTGGCTTCTGAAAGGTCACATTGAAAAGATTGTGTCACCTAACAAAGCAGAGAAACTGATACAAAGAATGGAAAAAATAATCAGCCATATGATAATGAATGAGAGCCTGGTGGGAAAAATGTTGATAGTGGACATGGCTAACAAAACAGGAATATGTCCTAGTGAAATAATGATATTCAAAGAACTGATGAAGAAGTATATGTGGGGAGCAATGTCAGAAACACAGCTAAGACAATTTGACAACCAGCCATGGATAACAACAAGAAAGATTGTAAAATGAAAATTGGTAAGCACCAAGGAAATAAGAAAAGCAGCTTTACTGAAAAACGTGCAGAAACCACTTGAAAAGGAGATGGAGCAATATGAATGAGATAGTCCATGATGCACATTTACCAAAATAATAAGGAGTTTGGAAGTGATGAAGAAAGGCAGAATAACTGAACCAGTGGAAGTCTGTGAAATGGTAACTAAGACAGAAAGGGAGATAATGGAAGAGGAGGAGCTACTAACATCCTCACAGCTATTATTATCCCTGAAAACACAGCAGACAATAGATAGAATAAATATTGAGAAGTGGGGAGAAGTGAGCCCAGTGAGAATGATTGAATGGATAGACACTGATGATGAATGATTCTTAGTTGAAATAAAGGTAACTCAAGAAACTAGAGAAATTAAGGAAAGAAACTTCCAGAATATCAAAGAGCAACAAACTGTAGCAACAATGAAGTTAATGTTTACAGAAGCATTCACAAGAATGGAACTGGAAGAACTGCTCAAGCCATACAACCAATTGGCAGTAGATGTTGAATGCATAACATCAAGAATAGACATCAAGGAAGAAATAAAATACCAAATGGGAAGACCAGGAGGCTGAATCAATTGTTCAGAAAGCAGACATGCTAGTACATGGAGAGTGAGCTGTGCTAAAAATAACGCAAGCTGAGGGTGGCATGTAGCATCATCCAAACTAATCAAGCTGCTAATGTCGTTTTGGAAGAAGAATAAGATTGAAGACAAATTATGATTAGAAATATTATAAAATTATTAGATCAGTTAGATTAATTTGTATTATGCAACCAAGAAACAATAAGTGTCAACTTTAAGAGATTAGTATCTGTTGATAATAATACTTTTGGCAAAAAAGAGGGGGCGAAATTGCTTCCATTATTTTTAGCTGCCATATTGGCAGATGAAAGTTCAAATTTGAAATTGACAGGTACTTTTCCAAATTTGCTATAAATAGATTTGAAACCTTGTAAGCAATTGATAAAGAATTTTATTTGGAATTCTTATTTTGTTCTGTTAATACAGTTTGGATATTTATGACGATGTCAAGCTAAATGAGTTGTGTTTAGTTGTGGTCTGGATCCATCATTGAGATTGATTCTAGGGTCTTTGTGCCAGACCATGAATGTGCACTTAGGTCAAGTATAGGGGTTTTTCTCTTGTTTAGTTGACTAGTGATCATTCAGTACATGTATTAAAATAAATAAATTCAAAATACAGTTGGATGAATGAAACCTAGGTAATATATTATTACTATTTCAGATCCAAATTAGTGACTATAAAATGACAGATAAAGTGACCAAGCATGTACTAATTAATAATTGTAGGTTAGGAAGCTGCTCAATATTAAACTATTTGTTAAAGATTTTACAAAATAGAGTCAAAGTCAAATTGTGTCTTATCTTGAGTATACACTGAGCTAGGATAGGGTACTCATAAGTTATATCAATGAGCTGAGAGGTGGAACTCAACCAAGTGGATCATTAATGGACTGGTGAAACTGGATGTGGAGATCAACTTCAGGCAGGTGCCCAGTATTGATCTTTGGAGAGATTGCTGTATGGCTTTGTCACCTAAATAGTGAATAATTAAATCTGGTTATGTTATTGTAACAGAAGTAAACAAAAAATACAACTAACATTATAAAGTAACAAAGGATAAACAGTAATAATGCCTGGTAGAGGATGTTACACAAACTGCTTAGCTAGACATTTCAATTAAATAATCAAGCTGCAAAAATAGGTCGAATATGAAATAGCTCTGTAGAATTTATTTCATCAAATTTACACTGAGTTGCTTCTATTTATAGTATAATCAAAAACAAGTACCTGTCAATTTAAAAAAATTCATGTAGACTCTTCTGTGTGTTTGACCAAAAATTAAAGAGGAGCAATTCGTCTACAGACTTTAGTCAAATTAATTTATCAACAAATATTTGCTTACACATTAATTATATTTGCTTATTAAATCTTAGTTAGCTAATTTCATCAAATTGGTTTCTAACTTTGTTATTTTTGATTTTGGTTTCTTTAGCAGCAATTGCAATGGATTATGCTAGACAATTACCAACAGCTTTATTGAAAGATTTTTTGTTTCAATCCATGATCGCCTTGAAGCTGTTATTCACTCAAACAGATGCCCTACAAAATTTAGAAGTGAGAATTTTGTTACTAAGTGCTTATATTGTGTCAATTTTTAATTTACGTTTCCTATTTTGAATATAATTTTTTTGATTTGCTCAGTTGTTAATTTTTTTTCAGGTGGCCAAAATTATTTTTCCAATGCAAGTTTTCTCATTTTGAGTAAAAATTATTAGCCAATTGTTGTTCTATATATTTTATTGTATTAAATATACAGATTTTCCCTTCTCAGTCAAAATTTTTAAGCACACTCTATACAATGGATTATCATTATTTATTCGAAATATCAAGGTGATCAAATACATATTTCCAGTACCATATGTACAGCATGTGCAACAAACAAGTTGACTAATAAAGCTATTGAAGAATTAATGAATCATTGTTTGCATTATTCACGCCACATTTACAAGACATTGCTTCTTATTGACAAATACAATTAAGCCTTGCTAAATAAAAATACCCAATCACAAAACGTAATTCTGTTGGATATGAATTTAGGCCCGAAACATAAGAGGATTATTTAGGTTGTGATTAAAAATAATTTGCAAACAAATGATAATTGTTTATGATTGCTTACCCACGTATTTTTTGTGTAATGTTCTTGTCAAAAGTAGCTGCACTCTCTATTACATTAATTTCTGCTATGCCAGAGTGCTCCCCAGATTATCTTCCATTAAGGAAAACAAAAAATGGTTGAAATGGATTAACACGCACCAGAGATGGAATTAGATCAGATCTACATTTTAAGAAAATTTCGGATCCAAAATTTTTTAATAATTGTGTAAATTGTAAATTTTATACATTATGCACATTTTACATTAATTGAAGGTTCACGACTATTATAATCACTAATACAAATGTTTATAGAGCAATACCTTTGGCATAACAATAAAAGGATATTATTATATTTAAAATGTTTAATCCAATCTAGTATCCAATGTCAATGAAAAGTATAATTCAAAATTTATATTTCAATGTCAAATTTAGCTTGAAAAACTGAATTTTTTCTATCGTGGATTTTAACACTCTACTACAATTTTCAGTTTTAATCTCTTGCAATATATATTTTGGGTTTGCTGTTAATTTGCCATTGTTGGTGCTATTTTTGTTTTCATTGCCTTCACTGCAATCTTGAAGTAAGTTTTATATTGTTGTTGGAGACAAATTTAATTCTCAATTCATAGTAAAATTGCAAAATGGTGACTTTTGGATTTGGACAAATTATTAGGTCTGTAATACGATAAAAACTGAACTACTTAAACTCTATAAAAATATCATCATTATGTTGATGGTAACTTAAGAATTAGATTACTAAAAAGCTCACAAGGACATACTAAGTATATTTAGTATGTCCTTGGTATTAGATTGTAGTATTAAAAGAGCATTTGAAACTATTTGAAAATTTAGCATTGATTTTTCAACCAACACATTGCCTTTTAGTTGTTCTATTTTTCCTCATTGGTATATCATATAAAAATATTTTTGATTTCAAGACAGTGTTGAAGCACTTAAAATATTCTATTTTTATTTGAAATGAACATAAATATATTTTGAGTCCATGTTTATTGAATTTTAGAATACTTATTATAACTTATTTATAATCAGATCAAAAACTATAATTCTTTTAAGAATTCGGATCAGATTGGATCCAGATCATGAAGTTTTGGATCCGGATCGGATCCTAGGCATTTCATGCATAGTAACAATCAGGAAACCATGGTGAGGAGGACTATTTAGGTCTGAGTCCCTAATTGCAAACTTCATTTAGGTCATGTATAAGTGTGCTTAGCTCACTATCATTTGAATTCAATTTACATGTAGTAATAAATTCGAGAAAGGCAAATTAGCCAACACTAAGATTACTTATGTATCTTATTTTAGATCCATATTCCCTTGACTAAAATGACCAATAAGAGAGCAAACTTATTAAATGATTAGCTGTTGTATTTTATTCTAGTGCTTAGGTTCAGAAGTTGCTTTTATTTAATAGTTGTAGATAAGTTTATAATCACGTTTATGTGTTGTATAGCAGTTAGTGTCAATTTGTGTTACTAGTTTATATTAGTAAATGTCATATCACACAATGAGAGTGAGAATAAGTCAATTTATGTCATGTTTATTTATTCATCAATAAGTACTGTACACATAATACTCCTTCCCTCTTGAGTATGAGCTGAGTTATCAGTGTCTGGGAACATTACAATGAATGGAATGTTGGCAAATGGATTTGACTTCAGGCTGAGGCTCACCATCAACTGGAGTTGCTGGTTATCTAAACAGTAATTGATTATGAATTGAGGGAAATAAATATAAGTTGTTCTTAGGTATTGTAAAGACAACACAGTTTTGCGAGATAGACATTGCCCCACAATAGGAATCTGTGAAGCAAAGAAGCAAATTACTATTGTAAATGCACATCCTGGCCTGGGTGATGATTCTACAATATGCATGAATAAATTATTTTGAAAATTTACTTAACATGTATATTATAATTTTTTACAAATTAAGAATTTCAAGAATGCTTTTTGCAATTGCTTTTTTATATTAAAAGGATCTAGGAATCAAAATAATTTAATGAGTTCTATTTGCAAGCATCTGTTCATTGATTATTGATTACTAAGGTTGCAACTGATGCAGCCAATGGCCTATCAATGGGCCACTGGTGGCGTCAGTGGTCACAGGTGCCACATTTCCTCAACAGCAGTCCACTGACAATTTCCAATATTACATACTGAGTTATAATTGGTAATTTGTTATAGATTGCTGAACTAAGAGCACAGTGAGTAGTGTGTGTAGCACAATACGCTAATGATTGAACACCTTGCTGCAAATGATTAAATTCATTATACAGCACTCATAAAAACAAAAGCTGGCATACTAGATTGTGTTATCAACTACTGAATGGTAAGTAATTTCATTTTTTTTAAATTTTATTTGATCAGGCAAAGTTGTAAATCACTATAATTAGTATTTGTTCGCTAGATGGCAGATCAATCCAGTAATGCCATTAATGGGCCATTGTCAGACTATCAATGGTCTAAAAGAAATTGATAAATAATATTTTTTGAAAATTGAAATAAAACGTTAATGCAATGCACATATTATATACAATAATATAATCATTTCTTTGTAAAATTTTGCAATTTTAAGATTTTTAATACTTTTTGTTTTGTTAGTTACAGTTGGAAAATGAATGGCCATTATTGGCCATTGATCCCATTAATGGACCATTGGTTATCTGACAATGCTTGCTGTTTGGGATGTTGTTATTAACATGTGCAGTGTATTTTTATCATATATTTAGTGACGGAGTTACAGAAGAAGTGGCATTATTTGCGGTCTGAACATGCTCATCAGAGCCATGCTTTAAAAGAAAATAGTGCTAGTGGTAGTGGGGAAGGACAACAAAATTGCTACTGGAAATTTCTTGATTCTTTAAAATTTAAAAGATTCAAAAACTCCAAGTAAGTCATCAAATAGTATTTTGACTGATAACCATGTAAGATTTTAAACATTTTGTAAATGTATCAGTCATATACTGTTTTTGTATATAATATTAAAATGTAATATACCAATTATAGTAATTTATTGGATAAAAATGTCTAATTTGAGAAAAAGTCTCTTAGTTTATTTCTAAGTTCATATGCATCTTTGATGAATGCACTAGAAAAAAAATTTGTAAGTTGATTCTTAGGCCTACTTGAGGATCATAATTATTGAAGTTTTCAATACCTGGATTAGGAAGTTTATTCAACATATTGTGCAAAATCACGGCTGCCCAAGTAATTGTTTCTATGCTTTCTGGCTCCAACTTGATATTTGTCAAAAATCCGTGAAAATGTTGACTAAGAATCCTAAATGCATATTCAACTGATAGGCGAGATCTAAAGATTTGCATAACTAATTGAACATTTTAACAAACATAAACCTTTCATTAAATCTTTGTTCAGCTGAAGTAAATGAAGATGAAGGATAAGGCTTTAAAAGTCGTACACTTAAAGGAAATGCTGCGTCCCCAACAAGATAAAATGGTAGTTCTCCTAGGTAGGATACAATTTTGCTTTGAGTAAATCAAGCTGATTTTGTAGAAACATTCTTGAAAGAGCACTAGAAGGCCAAACGCCACCATCTGAAACTCGTCAATTTAGTCCGATGTCTACTATTATAAAATTACAATAGACATCTGCAACGCCATCAGCACAATGCTATGCGTATTTTTATAGTTTAAATAATGCGATCCTTCATTAGATGGCTCTATGTTTGCCATCAATAGCTCCCAAAACATGGGAAAAGCCACGTTTTCGTTCAAATACTTCTGTAATTTCTTCCCATTCATTACAGTTTGGAGTCCAAAAATTTAAACTTTCAAATATAATTTAAATGGTCGATAAAGAAAGCAATAATGAAGGTGAGATACTTTCCCCACCATATGAAAGTAACGACAAAAAAGTTAAAAATGAACCCTGAAACAGAATCGTTAATTGAATTTAGAAAGTCTGTTAAAGATAGAGCTGGGCGCCAGCCTACTGAGCTGCCGCCGACATATTTTAGGTCAGCCAGTCACCAGAAAATTTAGACGGCTGATCTGATTGATAACTAAAATTACATCAAAACAATGAAATGTGTCATAAAAAGTAAACCGCATTTAATGTCTTTGATTAGGTTATGTCTTATTAATGAGATTGCCTTTAGGCGAATGATGAACCTTTGTGCAGATAGATAGTTTGCATCATAGCGGTTTTTACAGGGCTATATGCCTAATAGGATTTTTATGTGGAATATTATGCAGCTGAATCCAGTGTAACATCCTCTACCAGGCGTTATTACTGTTTAGCCTTTGTTACTTTATAACATTGGTTGTGTATCTGCAGGTAGGGATTTACTAACTTAACACTGCTTTAGCTTTTACGTAGTTCCATTAACTTAAATTAAGAAGGCATAACTATTCACTATTTAGGGGACGAAGCCACGCAGCATCTCCTCCAATGAACGGTAGTGGGCATCTGCCCGAAGCTGATATCCACATCCAGTTTCACTTGTTCACTGAGGATCCATTTGGTAGAGTTCTACCTCTCAGCTCATCGATGTAACTTATGTGAATCCTATCCTAGCTCAGTACTCAAGACAAGACAGAATTCTATAGATGTTGTTCAGCCGGATGCGTCGCCTCCGCTGAACCTAAGGGGTGTTTGCCGCCGATAGTAGTCAGCTGACGGCGGCGCCCACCTCTAGCTGGAGAAGGTATTGGTGTTTTAGCTCAAGCCGTTGCTAGCAATGACAATCAATATATTGAATTTGGGAAATGTGTTGCAAGGTTGGTTTTACAATTTAATTTACCTAATCATTTACTTTTAGTAAATTGTCTGGCTTTCGAACTGATATTGCAAAAAGGCGGAAGTGGCAATTATGGATGTTTATTGGACTGCCACAAAAGAGGAAATAGGAATCTCTCAGCATCATTCAACTGTTGTATATCAAGTCTCACAGCCAACAATTTTAGCACTTCCACTATTTCAGCCGCAGTTCCCTAACTTTCAATTTTAGTTAATGGCTAATTAATACATTTATATTCTCACTTTTAAATACATGCTAGCATCACGATTTCCTATGGCTCTACAGACAGAAAAGACTATCATTCTTACAGTAGACACTCCAATGCGGAAGTGAAATGCATTAAATTTAAAAGAATTTCCTAAATATATATTATTAATTTAATATATTGTAGATATTTTATGTACATACAGACCAGTGGCGTACGCAGGGGGGCATAGTGAAACATCCCTCCGTAAGGTTTCCAAATTTGACATTGCCTGGATAAATCAAAAAAAATTTGTAAAAAACTGAAAAATTTAAAATCTAGGATAGTGAAATGCATTTTTTAGGGTCTATTTTCTCAATATTGGGTAATGATGATGATGCCCCCCGTCAGAAAATCCTGCATACGCCCCTGATACAGACATGTATATTTAAAAAAATGTAGAAAATTAGTTTGATTTTTAAATTAAAAATTGTTTTATGTGCATATCACGTAATTGTACAAAAAATTATAAACAATATATATTAGACCGGTTTCAATAGTCTATCTTCGTCAGTAAAATGGTGGTAATATTTTAAAAAGTTAAGTTTAATGTTAAGATGAATTATATTAGAATAATTTGGAGATATTAAGCTCTCTCCCAACAAAGTGAAACTTTTAAAACTTGAAAAGTATTTGTATTTATAAAAAACTTTGCAAGTTTTACAAAGTATCTGAAAGATTTGCAAGTAACTTGCAAATATTTGCAAGTTTTTGTGGTATATTTGCAAATATTTGCAATTTTTTGTGGTATGCTTGCAAATATTTGCAAGTTTTTGTGGTATACTTGCGCTACATTTCCGTAAAATTTTGAAAGTTATACAAGTATCTGCACGATTTGCAAGTTATATATATATATATATATATATATATATATT
>CABFPE010000185.1:981897-998384 GCA_900660155.1 Hofstenia miamia
TATATATATATCTATTCAATAAAATTCGAACAAAGCATTCAAATATCATTTACAAAATCAAAAATATGCAAATGTCTTGTCTTATTGTTGAGTTTTCATTCTTTTGAAGAGTATCTAATACCTAAATAAATAATGAAAATCTAAGACTTACAACAATATTTTACCAGAACTCAGGCCCATAGCCAGCATAATCACCTAAAGGGGTCGATACACATTTATGAGGGTTGATGGGAATTTCGACTTTCTTTATAATATAAACTAAAATTTTACACCATTTTATTTTGTTGCATCAAAGGGCGTACGCGGATTTTCTGACTAGTGAGGTCATCTAGTGTAGTGATCAAGTAAATGAAGCTCCGGGAAAATTGTTGAAAATATTGACAAAATAGACCTTAGAATTGCATTATTAGGAGCCATGTTACAACAATTGAATTAACAAATTTTATTTTTCATGCTTATTTTGCTTTTAGATTTGTTGTCTAGAAGGCGTTGGCTGACCTTCCAGGGGGTTTGACCCCCTTAACTCTCCGTGGCTACGGGCCTGGAGGGTCGCTTTTTATATATGGGGCTTATGCAAATTTCTTAAAAAGGTCAGGCAAATCCTTATCAATTAATGCATTAGTTAAACGTAAATAGTAGTTCGTCACTAAAGATCTGAAAATATTAATATCTAAATTTTCTTGTTAGTTCTAGAGTAAGTTCAGCTCGCCACAGAAAATCTTTCAATGAGGCTCGTTTCAGCTCGGTATTTTTTTTTAAAAATATTGTGCTCTCAGAATTTTTTGTATTGCTCTTCCTATTATTTAATAAACATTTCTAAAATGCTATTATAAGTAACGAATATTAAATGAAAAAATAAGAAAAATCTGCATAATCAAATTAGCAAAGTAGCACTTTAAATTTATTTTACTTAAGAACGGCTCGTTTTGGGCTCATTGTATATCCAATAATCTGCTCAAGCTCGGCTTGACTCGGCTCGCCTCGACTAGTAGACAAGTCTGCTCCTAATACACTTAATATGTGATTCTTATCAATAAATAATAAAAATCTAAAACTTACAACAATATTTCACCAGAATCAGAACTTCATTTATGCAGGCGATCATCTGAAAACAGCTAATAGCGTTCCCATGCTTAGGATTCTTCGGGAATCGTGTACTTCGAGATTCTAAATTATCAATTGTCATTGTACAAATGAATAAATTTAATCTTTGTTTTTAATCCTAATTTTTTAATTTCTAAGTATATAATATCTCATAAAAGTAAAGCTTAAATTGAAATATTGAAAAAGGCCGCCTTGTATTTATGGCTTATAAAATATCGATTTGTAATTAATCTCAAACGGAATTAATGCATGACTATAACTCTTGAATATTGTAATCAATAGGTTTTGAACTACACACACATTCATTTTTGGCGTAATGTGAATAATGCCAATTGTTGAAAATACGATAATTTGTTATTGAATTACGCAAACACTAACTATTAGCTAAAGCATTCACAATTACATGAATGCACTCAGAAGCTTTAGAAATGTTGAGATTCGTAAAATTTCCATTACAATGGTATGAAATCTTACTGAAGACTAGTATAGTAATGAGTGAAATACTGGCATACAATAAATTTACAATACAATTTTCTGAAATTTTTTTACTTTAATATTTTTGCATATGCTTTATTCATGTGAAATTTAACTTACAAGAACTATTTTAGAAAAGTTTCTTTTTCACTTATACCAAGAAGGACCAAGTGTGTTATTTGACTCAAGTTCTAATAAATTTTCGCATTGCATTGTGAAATGCATTTTTCTGAATATTTTATATATCTTTCAAGTATTTTTTTTAGTTGTGAAACAGACAAAAAAATCATTTTGTTCAAATCACTACATAACAGTTCGCATATGTGATACTAAGACCCTGTCCACAAACTGGCTGTTTACATTCTATACAAAATTGATACTGTCTTGTTACTGTTGCAGGTAGGGATGTGCCGGAATCCGGTAAAATTTAGGCATACTATGAGATAAAACTTGATTTAAGAATCAAATTTTCGAGGAAAAAGCTATATTTTCCCATGATATGTAAGTCTTCATGCAACAAAACAAGTTTTCTGACATCATTACGTTGTCTATTTAATATACGTCAAAATATTTTTTTTCATTAACAAGTGGTCGATATTAATTGAGAAATAAGGTTTTTGTTCAGTAATAAATGTATTAGAACTAGGGTTAACAAGCAGTAAATTTTTGACAAAAAAATATATTTGGCGTCTAAAACATTTTATACTTTGAAAACAATGCAGTCTTGCTTTTAGTTAAAACCTCTGCAAGGTAAAAAAATTTTGAAAAAATGCATATACTAGCAAGCATTGATTTATCAAATTATCAATATACATTTTTCTTTTAATACACGTAAGCAAATCGGTAGAAAGTAATTTATGATAGTAGAAATTCCAAAAATTTTTTTTTTCAAACTTTCCACAAAAATGACCCGCGACCCGGCCCAACACATCTCCCAACCTCAGTTTGGTGAAGACAAGGTGTTTCTTTTTATTTTCAAGATTTCCTTAAAAAAAATTAGAAAAAAATGTTTTAGCTATCTACATCCGTTAATATAATTGATTGGTAATTAATAATTGACGTAGAACATCAATTTTTTATTGACAATTGGCTCTTGTAATTTGACAATCGAACAACCCTATAAGAATTTGGAAAATAACATTTAGAAAAACATGTATTCAACATGCCAATACTGTTTTAACTCATAGAAATCAATAAGCTGCTGCAGATTCATTTGATCTTTGAGATCGCTAGTTCGTCAAATGTTGAGTTTTCGTAATTATGCTTCTTCATAAATTTGACAAAAACAAATTTTTCTTTCATCAAATAACTATTTCCAAACTATTTTCTATTATCAAGTTCAAGAGGGTAGATAAATTTTCCAGTAATCCAATCAGGGGTTCGAAAAAATCAATTGCAAGGTTTGCAATCAATTATTGCAATTATTTAAAATTTACAATCAATTATTGCAATTAATTGCAATTATTATCAATTATTGTGATTTGAAAACACCGTTTGTAAATTGCTTAAACTGGGCAAAAACATGTATAATCAAAACATTATTTATTGGAAATGTTAATTAAGCGACTTGTCTAATGAAATTACGTTTTGTCAGACAAGATGACAGATTACTGCCTTCTTATTGGCCATCATGTTAAAAAAAGCAAATACAATCCAAACGCAAATATTGAGAGTTAAGTATGTCAAATAAGGCTTGTAAATAATTGCAATTAATTGGTGCAAAAAAAATTTATTAATTGATTTTTAAAACGCTTGCAATCAATTAATTGCTACAATTAATTGCAATTAATTGCAATGCAATTAAAAAGGTTCATCATGGAAATTTGGCATTTTAGACATTACAAGCAGCACGTAATCACGTAATGTAACAGGCTGTTTTAAAAGATTTAATTACATGATTTTTAAAACAATAGATTTTGCATCTTACAGCACTTGCATGTTTTCAACGCTTTGAACAAAACTTGTACGTTTCTATATGTTTTCCAAGTTTTACAAATTTCATTTACTTTGATATCCACACAAATATGAAATACATAGCATATTAAAAACATTTTTAGACATTAATTAAAATATTTAAAACATTTAAAAATGATTGAACAGCGCTTAGAAAAGCTTAGAAGTTTAGAAAAAGTTCAGAATGTGCATTTTAAAAATTTAGAAAAGGCTTAGAAGACATTTAAAAATGGTTTAAAATCGTTTAACAAACGTTTATTAAATGCTTTACAAGCCATATCGATTGACACTAGATGGCATTCAACAATGGATTAGAATTGTATTATTAATATGTGTAGAAAACTTATAGTGTGTATATTAAAACATCTTATAACGTTTTATATCTATATAAGATTCCTTCAAAACGTTTTATTGTTTATTAGGTAGGGGAGACTGGGGCACAGTGGATCAAGGGGCACAAAGAATCATAATAATTTTCTAAAAATTCGATTGTCCTGATAGAGTGAGTTACTCTTCTGTTAAACTTCCTTTCTTGTAAGCCAAGGTTGTCGGAAGCGAAATTTCCCTGCTGAATTCTTACTAACAATATAGCGGCTATTGGTGTTTTTTCTAGGGCTTAGCCTTTGGTTTAATTGAAAAGTATATATCAACAGGTTATGACAGTATTTATAACTATGAAATAAGGCTCTGTGTTTGTGTTTCTTCACAGATATTTTCACCATGGTACGAAATCGCATAGTTGGAACGAAAATTGGCAACGTGACTGCAGATCAGATGGAAGCTGCAGTGAAACTCGTCCTTGGAGGCAGGAAGATAAGAAGCGCGAGTACTGAAACTGGCATAGGATAGTCAACCCTGAGACGCTGGGTGAAGAAGGCTGAAAACTGCGAGGACCCAAGCAGCCTGAGCTATGCACCAAACTACAGTTGTCGTGGTGTGCTTAAGCATCATGAAGAGGAGGCGCTGAGAGACTACCTTTTGACGGCGTCAAAAATCCATTTTGGACTCTCTACTAAGCAAGTGAGGAAGCTTGCATTCGAATTTGCCATGAAAAATGCAAAGAAATGCCCTCCTTCATGGGAAAAAAATCAAAGTGCAGGGGAAGACTGGTTTGGACTTTTCATTAAAAGATTCCCTGAGCTGTCGTTGAGAAGACTTGAGGCAACTAGTCTCTCCAGGGCTACCAGCTTCAACAAAGCTAACGTTGGTGCCTTATTTCAAAACTTGAAGTAAGTGTTAATAACTTACAAATTTAGACCACGAGACATTTACAACTGTGATGAAACTGGGTGTATGACTGTACAAAAAGTGACGAATGAGAAAGTGGTGGCCAGTTGCAAAGCCAAGCAAATTGGAAGGGTCACTTCAGGAGAGAAGGGACACTTGTGAAAATGCTGGCAAACATCAATGCGGCAGGAAATTCTGTTCCCCCATCCATTGTGTTTCCAAGGGTGCACTACAAGAAGTCCATGGTGAGTGGTGCACCCCTTGGAACAGATGGAGCCACTCATCCTTCTGGGTGGACGACAACAGACAACTTTTTCAACTATATGCAGCACTTTGCAAAGTCAACAAAGTGCTCCAATACTCATCCTGTGCTTTGATTCTGGATAATCATGAAACACACCATTCTCTACCAACAATTGACTTCACAAGGGACAATGTCATTGTGATTCTGAACTTTCTCCCTCACTGCAGTCACAAACCCTTGACTGTGCTGTCTATGGGATCTTCAAGAAATTTTATACGCAAGCTTGTAATGCCTTCATGGGCAATAATCCAGGCCAGCCAATCACAATTCACGGCATTGCAGGGATTCTGGGCAATGCCTATCCGCTTGCGTTTACCGCCAAAGACATTATTAATGGGTTTCGTGTGACTGGTATAAGCCCATACAATCCTGATATCTTCACTGATGAAGACTACCTTTGTGCCTCGGTTACAGATCGCCCAGTAATCTCTCCTTCGGTAGCTGGCATAGGGGCCTCAACTTCAACACCTGACACCGCTTCACACACAGCTCACACTGGACCTTTGACTGCTGCGAAATCATCTGTTTCAGCTGAACTATCATCATCATCTGACGCAACATGTGCTGAGATCACAACACCATGCACTCCAAAACCTGTCTGTAAGATAATGCCTGTTGTGACTCCAGAGGAGATTCGTCCCTTCCCAAAAGCCCCACCGCGTAAAAGTACAACAAGAGGTAGAATACTAGGACCAACAATGGTTTTGACATCAAGCCCATAAGTATTAAATAACTGCAGTCAAAAACATGTATGTCTTATGATTTAGTGTTCAAATGGGACAGCGTGACAAAAGACATACAATAAAATCAAAATTTTTTGATCTACATCTGTTTTATAATTATCCTACTTGAGAGTTCATTTGTCATTTGATTTGGGTGTCTTGAGATAATTGGAGACAGATCTGTCTTATGTCACGTGTAAACAGGGTATTATGCTGCTTTACGTGCATCAAGCGATTACAGATAACATTGATCTGCGTACGGTGTTGAATAGTTTTATAGAGCATTCGGAGTTGTGTTTTTAAAATGATTAGCTAAATAGAAGATGTTTCATTATACTTTACTATGTTTTTATGGGCGCTTTAAATTTGTGTTGGGTGCAGATTTAGATGATAAGATGACGTGCCAATACTTGCTGAATCCAAATGATACAAGCATCGGACATCAATAGGTAATAAGCAGAGCAGATGTGCTTCCTCGATTTTGTTCTGCCACGCATGTAGCGGTACTGAACTGATTTTAAAAATTTTAAAAAATTACGCCCCCAATCAAAAATCCAGTATGCTGGGGGTAAAAAAAGTCGCTTAGAGTCGCCGTTGACTGTGTACATATATGTGAAAGTGTGGTGGATCGTTTTTTTATGCATTCCTTAAATATCTAATCTAAGGAACTGGCAGTTGTTTATGATGTTTCAAAGCTTCTTGTAAAACTGAATCAAAATTCGTTTTGAAAAAATTTAGCCTATTTAGTTTATAATTTCATACTTACCTATTGGACCATTGTATTTTCCCAGATTAAAAAAGTTTGATATAAATCATTATATCTGCAAGGTTTTTCTATTTTATTTTTGATGGCATCAATACTGTTTAATATAGATTTCTTACTTTATCACTGATTGCATGAACTAGTTTCTACTTTTTGACTTTTGATTTGGTAGTTGAGTGTATTCATTTGTAAGGTATTCGTTTTACGCCTTGCGATTTTCATTGTTGAAGAGTTTCATTTCTAGTTTATTTACATGCAAACAAAATTTCTAAGAGTTTTAGAAATAGAAATATTCTATATATAATAGTTTTTTCGCGAATCAATACTCTACAAAAGTCATTTATCTAACGTTTACTATGTGCAGATATATTTGAGTTGCTTTTGAAATTTGATTTGACCATATTTTCGTCTCAGGGTAATATTTATTGAAATAAATTTAAAAAATTTTTAAAAAATGTATCAGCATTCTAGTTGAATTTGGGGTAGTGTACACAGAAAGCCAGTTTTCGTAAGAGAGTGACGACAAAAATTGCTTTTCATTGGTAATACTTTACTGAGAATTTGTAAATGGCAAACTTTTTATGCCATCTATAAAATTTTTTTGGATTTTACATGCAGTAAAAATTCATAGAAGTTTACTTTTGAGATCCCTTGAATAATTCTTAAATAATCACAATAAGGAAAAGTTTGGTTTAAAATGCATCTTGAATTACCAGAAAAATAGTTGGGCAAGAATGGTGTCCATTGATGTGCATCGCAGCGAATGTTTTTTTAATAGTGCTTTAGAATACGAATATATTTTGATTCAACAAATAAATTTGTTTAACTAACAAATATTGAAATTGTAAAATTGCTAGTTAAATTTCCCCTAAACTGGTTCTTAACACTTGTGTATTAAAATGTACATTTTGTATTTGTACACAAATTTGTGCTGCTAACGAATTAACCACTTTAATAGAATTTCATGAATTCTGAACGCATACATTGATCTCGTTAATGCACGTTTGAAAATAGATTGTACGTAATCAAACTGACAGTATAATCACCCTGTGTTGCAATCGTTAACAAATGTTAATGTCCTTATACAAGCGAAATATTGCTCATAAAACATATTAATTTCCTTCAGCAGTTATTAGAAGCAACCGGTAAGCACAGTTTCTGTTTTCCCTGCGAATTTATTTTACACTTGTTTCATTTTACTGTCAAAATCATTATCAAACAAAATGAACAATCCTATAATTTGTCGATAGTTTCGTAAACAATATTGTTAAATATTTACTCTATTCTATTCAGAAATGAAGGCTTTCTTATTAATGTTTAGAGGCTTGTCTATAGGATTAAGTTGAGAACTATTAAACCTATTGATTATTACTGTGATATTTAAAGAAATTCCATGAATATGTACAATGCATTAGAATATGTGTAGATTGAATGAAAATATCTTTATGTTTGAATTTGTACAAAATTCTTTATTTTTTAAAATATCAATATTAATATTGGCAAATTGCAGTACAATTTATTTTACGCTCTTTTACTCCAAGCTATTCTATTTTTGAGTTAAAAATTATCAATCAAAGCTTTTAACTTTGCGAACGCTGCCAGTGAACTTATAAGGCCCGGTGCCCGAAATTATGTCCAAAATGATCTGTATAAAATTTTTCTCCTTATCAAATTGCAATAATTAATTTATAGACGTTTTCTATAATATGCACAGATGTACTTGCAAACTAATGATTTAAATGTATATTGAAATATTTGAATTTTGCAGTACGTTAAAAAATATTTATAGAGGTTGTTTAATGACAAGTGGTTTACAAAGAATATAGCCTTGAAAAGTTTATTAACTTTTTTAATGCAAACAAGAGGGTTTTCTTTCCATATTTAAAAACAAAATTGGTAGTTGAAAAACACTTCAAATTCCAAATCGTTGTATATTGCATAAGTATTAGATTAATATTTTTAAATTTAGAAAACTTTCATACCCTAACACAATCCTTGAACTATACATATCAGACTTGTCAACGAGCCTACATTTCCAAGCTCGGCTCGGCTCGGCTCGTTTAAATTTTGTGGAAGTTCGGCTCGGCTCGCCACATAAAATCTTTGAATGAGGCTCGTTTTAGCTCGGCATTTTTTAAAAAATATTGTCCTCAAAGAATTTTTTACAAAGCTCTTCCTATTATTTAATAAATATTTCTTAAATAAGATTATAGGAAAGGCATACTGACTGCAAAAATAAGAAAAATCTCCATAATCAAATTAACAAGCAGAACTATAAACTTGCTTTGCCTAAAATAGGCTCGTTGTATATCAAATACTGTGCTCAAGCTCGGCTCGGCTCGGCTCGGCTCGAATCGGGTCGGCTCGTTGACAAGTCTGATACATATAAGCTTTTAAGATAAATCTAATTTTTAAATTGAATACCAAGTTGGAAATTATAAAGTAAAGCAAGTCTAATAAATGTAATTACCATTGTACATTTATACGACTAGTAATGGAACATATTATCTTAGAAATTGGATTATGCTATGAACGTTTCTCAACCTGTTATCAAAATGCTCATACTATTTGAAAATGTACATATATAGTCTGTTCCATAAGTCCCTACGTTTCAACTTACTACTGCACTTAATCAATAATACAAACAGACATTATCATTAATATAATCAATACATCTATATTTAACAAACAAAAACTAACATCAAAAAGTAATCCAAGTACAATGACTAATCATAAGGGGCGACTTGCAACCCATCAATATCAATGCAAAGTTGTAGTCGATGAAAAGTACGTGCATGTATCTTTGGAAGAGATTCCATTTTAAAGTTAGCAAAAACATTGCGAATTGCCTGTTTCAGATCCTGAGTTGATCTTGCTTTTTCAGCCAGTACACTTTTCTTTATGATGCCCCAAAGAGCGTTATCACATGACGTTAAATCCGGTGACCGAGCAGGCCATGGGATGGGCCCGAACTTCCCTACCCACCGGTTGGGGAAATTGTCATTCAGAAATTGTCGGGTGATGTGGGCAGTGTGGGGTGGTCATTAAAATAAATAAACAACACGCAGATTCTGATTGGATAAGATGATGTCTGTTTGTATTATTGCTTAAATGCAGTAGTAATTTGAAACGTAGGGACTTATGGAACAGACTGTATGACACAATTGCTCCTGAATCTTTAATTTTTTTCTGTTGCTGGAACTTCTATAATCTCCAAAACTTTAATGTTTTATTGTTCTTCAAACACAAGAATATCTCTTACCACAAATCTTCACCGTTTCATGAGCATTCATAAGCCCATAGATGTGGCCATGTCAAAGGCTTTTAATATTTTATAATACTCTTGGACAAAATTACTTCAAAATTTCAACAAAACATTAACGTAATGATTGTAGAAATTGGTTTAAATTATCTCAAATTGTCAAATTATTTTGGTAATTAATGAACTCTTGGTGGCTAGCAACTTAATTTATAATACCATAGTGAGACGAGTTTACAAATATTTTGCAAGTTACGAATACCTTCCGAAGTTTTTAAGTGATATTTTAAGTACCATTAAATTCCGTTAAAATTTGTATATTTTAGAATGATGCATTTGAAGGTAGTGAAAGATTTGTATTTGAAGGAGCGCGGGCTAATCGCTGATCTTCAAAGAGCTCATCTTTGCGATATAAAGGAAAAGAAGAGTGGAAATTTCGTACAGCTATCTTGTGATGACATCAAACTTTGGGAAATCCTTAATATCGCTTACAACACCGAAAAAAACATTGTTACTAAAACTGTTTCATCCTCGAAGAAAGTATCTTCTCAATTGGTTGTTGCGATCATGGCAACTACTCAGTCCTTCATTCGTGATGGAAAGTACGGCTTAGAAATAATTGCAGAAAACAGTGAACACTTAGAAAAATCTATTAATTTAATTACAAAAGTTTGTAACTTAGATGACATTGAGGAAATTAATGATATCTTGGACATCCATGGATGTCCAAGCCATCTATTGCTGAGTGACATCGATAGTAGAGTGAACGTTAGAAACCTCATACTGGATGGCAGCGATATAATGAATTCAACAGAGAATGGAGCTTCTATCCTTATAAAAGCAGCAGAGCTATTGTCAAAGAAGTATAACATATTTATTTGCTTTGCCGCTTCACAGTCTAAAGAAACAAAAGCAATTAATAAATTTTGTAAAGAGGTGTTTGTTTCGAAACAAAGATGCGATGATATGATAGAAAAGGCGAAAATACATGATGCTTTAGTTATTACAAATTTGAACTGCAAGAATCGAGGCGACTTCAATCCTGAGAGAATTCTAACCTATATAGTAAGAAATGATCAATTTATAGTAAGAAATTTAACCATATGTTCTCATGTCAAAAGTCGTACTTGCACTTTTGGAAAAAAATGTAAGAACTGGCATCCACCGGACTATCCGAAAGAATCCAAAAGTGAGATTGACAAAAGAAAAAAAGAGCCTGAAATTCGTAAAACAGCTAGTTTATTTGCGCCTATTACAAAATTAAGCAGTGAAAACATATCTAAAACTAATTCATCAATCAACACAATTCGAAATTCACAAGAACTGTTTCAATGTGTAATGGATTTTTCAGACATAGTTCCGGATAAAGTGAAGTGTACATTCATCTGCTGTAAGTACCATGATAGACTCAATGACAAGCCATTTATGATGGAAAAACTCTTAAATCTTAACACTGCCTCTTCCACGTTTATGGAGTTTCAACACAATTATGAAGCCCTTTATCCATTTTGCGAAGGTAAAGAAGATCCATTGATTCAGACATTTGTAGAAAATCCAGAAGAAACGAAAAAAATCCATCTAATAAAACTACTGTTAGAAAAAATTACGGCATCATGAACTTATTTATAGTTAGAAAAGAGAATGTTTTTGTAGGGTATAGTGTTTTCAAACGACTGTAAAGTAGAATTCTATGAAATGCAGTTTTAAGTAGTTGTACACAATAAAAACTTTAAACTAGCTGTACAATTATGGAGAATTTACATGTCCATTTTATGAAATCTGTTCCAACAGAAATGTAATTGGGCCTGAATTTTCACTTGCACCATAGCTAGGCCCAAACCAGCATAGACTCACTGAATAATTAAATAATGGGCCCATCACAAATATGTTAAAAGTTCAATATTAAGCCCACAGTTTACATACTAATTGAAGTTAGTCTGTGAATTTAAATAGAATAATTCCATCATATTAGGCACGTTGAAAAGGTTTGCAAGTCATGCACTAGTAAAATAACAATATCATTTATAATTTCTAGGGCTTTTCATCTGTAAGAAGAGGTAGGGGAAACAAGGGTGCACCTAGGATTTTCTGACGAGGTACTTCTTCTCAGTCATGACAAAAAGCGGGGCGAAGCTAGCGAAATTTTTGAAAATATTGAAAAATGGGAACTAAAACATGCCATTTTGCCACCTTACTTCTTAAAATTATTATGAATTTTTTTTTATTTAACCTATCAAAATTAAATGAAAACCTGATGGGGGCATTCCACTATGCTCCCTTGCACTGGGGTGCAAAGATGGAATCGGATCGAATCTCGGATCGGTTTGGAAATTTCGGATTTGTTTTGGATCCAAAAATTTTCAAAACTTGTGTATTTGTACATTGCTTAAATTATCCACATTTTTACATTGAATCCAAATTTAAGTAAGTCAATAATCTCAATATAAGTGAAATTTTGTAACTGAATGTCATTGTTCATACAACAGGTTTCGCGTTATTCTTTCCAACAATTTATAAAATTGGTTGCGAATAATTTAAATCTGAAAATGCGATTCCTGTTAGCCATCACATAATGATAAAATAGTAAAGCAACCAAAAACATTTGTTTGTACAGACAGAATTTCACAAAGGATTATATTTAATATGTATGTCTAAGAAAAAGCATAGAACACAGAGGAATGCCTTAGCTTTTGCAAGCCCTGCTAAAATTTAAAAAAACTAATATAATTTGGAATGCTCTTCAGTAAAAAATCTCATTAAAATATGCGCTCTAAGCAACTTGCAATGTCAAGATCAACTTAGTACTCAGGTTTGTCATTATGTTAATGAGATAACTCAACAAGTAAAAACAGTAAAATTTATCAATATCAGATGATACATGTCTTATAAGTACTGATATAAATGCCTTTAATGCCACTAAAAATCTCCAAAATGACATCGAAAATTTAACAAAATATTTCTCACATAATCAATTGAAAGTATATATTGAAAAACACAATTTATTATATTCTCCCCTAAAACAAACAGAAATCTCACAAAAACATAGAACTTAAATTAAAGAGTGTACCAATAAATCAAAGCGAATATATTAACTATTTAGGTGTTGAAATTGACAATGATTTAAACTTCGAACAATTCTTCATTACTAAAATTAAAAAAATGGCTTCTGGAGTTAGGTATCTTTATCATCTCAGAAATATTTCAAATACGTACCACAAACAATTAATAAATACTTTCTGCCTTTCACACTTTCAATATTGCTCATTCTTCTTTACAAATATTAATTCAAAATATCGCATCCATTGTCTAAAACTTTTAATCGGTCCCTTAAAATTCTCAATTTTGCACAAAAACATGACAATGCATCCGATTACCGATTAAAATACAAAATACTATCTCCTTATTATCAAATTCAAATGCATATGCTATCAATATTATTTAAATTCAAATTTGGCCAGGCCGCAATTTCGTTTTTAAAACAGTATATTAAATTAAATGAACGGTCTCAAACATTTTTATGCGTTGATAAATATTTTAATAGTTTTCACCACAGCAACTAAATTATGGAATAATTTAAATAGAGAAATTAAATTTGAAAAAAATTACAAGAAATTCAGAAAGAAATTGCGAACATTCCTCTTTAATAGACAATGCCTACTTAATGACAATAATACACTACATTCATTTGAAAATTTTGTATAAAATGGACACACACATTTTAATATTGTATATATTTATTATATTTGTAAATAGCTTTTTGTAGTTTTGAATCTTATTATAGTTACTAATACAACAATGTTTATGGAAAAATACCATCGGCATCGGCAAACTATTAATATGGTGTTAATTTATTTAATGTTGCTGTTTACTAATATTTATAAATTTCAATCCAATTTCAGTAAAATTCAAAATTTATATTTAAATCTCAAATTTTGTTCTAAAAATTAATTTTTCTATCATGGATTTTAATACGATCCACAACAATTTTTTTAAATTTCTTAAAATGTAAATTTTGGGTTTGTTCTTTAATTTTCCATTGTTTATACGCCTTAGCTGCAATTTTGAAGTAACTTTAGCTTGTTTGAAACAACTTCAATTCATAGTCACATTGCAAAATGTTTATTTTTGAATTTGGACATAAAAATTAATAAGTGAGGTAATACTTTAAGAAACTCTATAAATATATTATGATTATAGTTGATGACAATTTTAGGAACTAGATTATTACAAAGCTTACAAATAGTTTGATTTGAATGCACAATTTCGTAAGTATATGCCCATTTTTTATCTCAAAATAGTGTTGATAAACACTTAAAATTTTCTATTCGCATATAAATAAGCATAAATATATTTTAAGTCCAGGTTTATGTGATAAAATTCATATTTAAATTCGGATCCGTTTCGGATTGAAAACTAATTTTTCTTAAAAATTCGGATCGGATTCGGATTTTGAAGTTTCGGATCCAGATCGGATTTTAGAATGTTGGATCCGATTCCATCTCTGGAGGGTCATCTATTTCTGCTTCCATGCCAATGCAGAGGTTCGAAAATAATAGCAAATGACTCCTGATCTTTGTTGAAATTGAAAAGCTGGTCTAATCAAATACTGGCCCTGTGTTGGAAAAACTCTGATGAAATTCCAGTTCTCAAATCACCCCCTGTAAATATAGAAGAATTGCGACAAATTTTTCTCCTCTCAATTCCTGAGCAAATTATCGAAAGATTATATTCAAGGATTTAAAAAATTTTATCTACTCAAAATTGGATATCAGCCAATATCCATACAGAACGCATTTGTCTACTACGTGCGCATTCCTCAGAATCGTTGACCGGATAATGAATCTACTGGATACCCTGATATTCAGGGTGTTGTTATTGAATCGTACAATTTACATTCGATAATGTAAATCAGTGCTCTACGTGAAAAATTTAATGACTCAGGTTTCCAAAGGGTTTTTTTCATGATGAATGACTACTTAAGTTCCAGGACCTTTAATGTAAAATTGGGAATTACTAAAAGTAATACTTTACCAATATGCAGGGTGCAAGCACGCGTGTGTGTCTTCCAATCGATTCTTCAACGTGAACAGCGTTCGGTCAGACTTTCTCTTCAGCTATAAAATTGATATGGTTAAGAAAGACATTTTGTCGTCACTTTTCCTTGCCTTGCTATAATGGCTGTGCGACTTACTATGGAGCAAGGAGTAGCTGCTGTGATGGATAGGACGACGAGGCCCTATTGGATTCCCAGCCAGATCACCTGATTTAACTCCCATGGATTTTTTCATGTGGGGAGTCTTAAAAGATCTCGTTTATTCAAGGAGACCTCGTACACTACCACTTCGAGATGTCATTACCAACCAGATGAGAACAATTAATATTGAAATGTGCGAGAAAGTGTGCCGAAGTGTTGCTACTCGACTGGAACTGTGTATCAAGCACAACGGCGAACAGTTTGAACACTTTTAGTAGACAATCTTTTTATCCTTCTGAAAATAAATTTTATTAAAATCGGGCGTTACCTTTTACTCACCCTGTATAATGGAATTCCACTAGGATCAATATTAGGTCCGTGTTTGTTTGTGTTTTATATTTCCAGTCTATTACCTAGTTTCAGTCAAAATATGTTTGTTAAGTATGTCGATGATCTTCAAGCTATCATACCGATAAACAAAGGAAATCCAATATTATCTGAATTCGATAATGTAAACAAATGCTAATAAGAAGAAGGACGTAATCTAGATCACAGGAAATGTAAACAAATGCTAATAGGAAGAACTAAGGCCACCGTTAGACTAGTGATTGGTTCAAAAGTGATCTATCACATTTTGATTGAATCGCACGTCTAACCACCCGAGATTATTAGCGATGTGACGATCACAAAGAAATCGTGCCAGTTCGATTTCCTTGTGATCGTCACCTCGCAAATTATCTCGGGCGGTTAGACATGCAATTCTTTCCAATGTGACTTTTGAACCATCACTAGTCTAACCGTGGCCTAAGGTGCCGTTTTCTGGGAACTTTATAAAGTTAATGAAATTAAAATATTGGGTGTTATTATATCAAGTAATCTTAAATGGGAATAGCAAATTTCAGAAGTCTGTAAGCGAGCATCTCAGAGATTGTATTGTATGAGAATTCTTGACAAAATTGTCGTTTGAGGTTGTTATGAATTTTATAGTTCTCTCAGTAATTGATTATGCTATGGAAATGGTTCAAATTCTCTCCCAAAGATTAAATCGATAATTACAACTTGTAGTTAATAGGGGACAATATATAATATTTGGTACGTATGAAGGAGCAATCAAAATTAAGTATAGAAGAATGCATCTTGCTGTAAATCTTTTTAGGAAAACACTTAATCCTAAACACATTCTCAATGATATCTCTCTTAAAAGACATACGTATTCCGGTAAATATGATTCTCAAAGAAAGAAGACAAGAAGAAGGAATGACCAATTCTTTCCATATACTGCACTGAATATATTAAGGGGCAGATTCGGTAAATTATTAACTGGTTTATATAATTATTTGTAAATGTTATTTGATTTTTAGAATAAACACTACTTATTTATAAGGCTCACATTTAAAGTCAAACCGATTACATTGTCCAAAATATTAAAAATTTGTATTAATCTCCGGTTGCCGCAATTATAAGGACCGACTTTTATATATATATAT
>CABFPE010000185.1:1055100-1072644 GCA_900660155.1 Hofstenia miamia
TGGAGTTTGAGCAGGCAGCATGGGTTAGAAGCAGGAGACAAGTGGTATGAGCACAAGCCACAGGGCGTCATAGAAAATGAGAAGGTTAAGATACTGTGGGACTTCAACATACAGACGAGCAAAGTGATAGAAGCACGGAGGCCAGACATAGTAGTGGTAGACAAAGAGAAAAGATTAGGAACAGTGATAGACATAGCAGTACCAAAAGACAGAAATGTAGAAAGCAAAGAGAAAGAGAAGATAGACAAGTACAGAGAGTTAGCAGAAGAAATAGAAAGACTGTGGAAGTGAAAGAAGGTTGAAGTAGTCCTGGTAGTACTAGGAGCACTAGGAGCAGTAAGTAAGAAGCATAAGAGATACTTGGAGCAGTTGGGAGCACCAAAGGGGGGAGGAGCAGTAGCACAGAAGGCAGCATTGTTAGGAACAGCTAGAGTCCTGAGGAAAGCTCTCAGACTCCCTGGGAACTGGTGAGTTCCTCAAGCTGAGAGGGATACCAGCATGAAGCTGTGATGTGCAAGGATAATAATAACATTACTTAGACACTGAAGGCAGACACTACAAAAATATATAAACAAGCCAAATTTTACAGCAGTGAGAATAGTCACAGGATATAAAGTAGGAGCAGATAAAAGAGTAGGCAAATGTAGAGAACAGCTGAGCAAAAAGGAAAGACATCAAAGACTTCTTTGAGCTTAGCAGGAGGCAAAAAGAAATCAATTGCTGCTGGAGGGTTGAGAGTCAAGATGTAATTAGCAGCAAAACAAGCATGAATGAATAACTAGTGAAGGGTGGGATATTTCTTGGGCAAAAAATGGAGAAATTGACAACATCATCAGAATGAGTGGGGTGGGAAATAGAGAACTTAATTAAATCAAAAGGATCAAGATCCAATTTGCAAGTGAGCAAGGAGATCACAGGGGCATGGAAGTAGTGTCACAGCAGGAGAGAGGAGAATTTGAGAATATCATCTTTGTATGGCAAAGGAAAGATCCATTTGAAAGCAGACTTCTTGAAATGTTCCATAGATTGGAACAAGGAATGAGAAGGCCACCAAAAGGGAGAAGCATAGAGAAGAATTGTGTGAAGAATAGACTTGAACAAAGAACTTCACATCAGCTATGGAATTAAAGGGAACATTGTAGAAAAGGACAAAAAGTGAGAAATTAGATTTGCAGATGCTTAAGGACACATGATCAGACCAATTAAAATTAGCAGCAAGTTGAACTAAAAGATAAGTATGATTAGGAGAAAAGTTCATATGAAGAGGAAGATCAGAAGGGGGAGATACAGAATAGGAAAACCACATGTTTTGTTTGGGGTAAAATCAAGATTGTTAACAGAAGACCAATTGGACAAAAGCTCAAGATCAGAGGTAATATTGGAGGCAAAAGAACTACCAATGTTGAAAATCACAGTGTCATTAACAAAGAGTAGACAGGATGGGTTGAGGACAGATTGAGGGAGGTTGTTGATAGCAATGAGGAAGAGATAACNAGAAGATAGACAAGTACAGAGAGTTAGCAGAAGAAATAGAAAGACTGTGGAAGTGAAAGAAGGTTGAAGTAGTCCTGGTAGTACTAGGAGCACTAGGAGCAGTAAGTAAGAAGCANAGGACACATGATCAGACCAATTAAAATTAGCAGCAAGTTGAACTAAAAGATAAGTATGATTAGGAGAAAAGTTCATATGAAGAGGAAGATCAGAAGGGGGAGATACAGAATAGGAAAACCACATGTTTTGTTTGGGGTAAAATCAAGATTGTTAACAGAAGACCAATTGGACAAAAGCTCAAGATCAGAGGTAATATTGGAGGCAAAAGAACTACCAATGTTGAAAATCACAGTGTCATTAACAAAGAGTAGACAGGATGGGTTGAGGACAGATTGAGGGAGGTTGTTGATAGCAATGAGGAAGAGATAACAGCAGACACAGAACCTTGAGGAGCACTACTAGAGACAAGTTGGAGAGTGGTTTTGCTATATTCTTTGAATTAGTGATAAAGAGGTTTATGTAATTTAAAAGACCCACTCAAAAGTCTCACTACACTTGTCATTTGAAACTTTTTCCCATTGTACTGCAGCATGTATTGTAATCAATTAGATATCTCTTTAGCTTTGAAGCTAAAATAGTAAAGTAAGTTGCTTCCTTAGTTATAGTAAGAATAGGTTGAGTTTACATTAACATTTCTATTTGATTGTGTTTAATGTTTTCACTGTTCATCATTCATGTTTAATTAATTTCCTACATTGGATATATTGTGTTTAGATTATTAGTAATTGTGTTTAGCTATTAATATCTCTTCATCTTCACAGTTGAAATAGCAACATTCATTGCTTCATTAGTTGTACTATGAATAAATTGAGTGCAATAATATCTCTGTTTGATTGTGTTTAATGGTAAACCAATAAAATGTTTAAATATTTTTCCAGATTCCTGCTACCCCTTGAGTAATGTACTCATGTATTATCTGCTTAGGAGAAGGGGTATCATGAGAGAGCTATCTCTCACTCATTGTTGCCAGGCTAATTCTACACCTTCTACAAAAAAAGTTTTTTAAATGGTAAACCATTCAAATTTTTTAAAGTTTTTATAAATTAATAGTCCCTCTAGAGTAAGGTGCTTATGTATTAACTGCTCAAGACAGTGGTCTTATGAGAGAGCTGACCCCATTCATTGTTGCTGGTCTATTTTTACAATGACTTCAAAATTAGTCTTTTAAATGTATTTAACATTTGTAAAATAGTAAACCAATTACAATTACTTTAAGAAAATGAAATAGGTAATCCATAAAGAAAAAACTATTCTTCATTCAAATATATTCAATATAATTAAAATTTCATTTATTAGGTCAAACTGATGTAAGTGACACTAAGCCAAAATATTAGTTTAAGCTTTGCATGTGAAGTGTGCTAACAAATATGGTAATTTTAATATTTGCTTACATAGATCAGAAATATGGTCTGAAATAGGTATTAAATTATGGATATGCAAAAGAAAAATTCAAAATATTCTTATAAATTCAACTATGAAAATCATTTTAATTAATTAGTATTGAACTTTCTGTAATTTCCTCTAAAATACAAAAGCAAAATTTGTATTTTTTTGCAATAAAAGTTAGCTTGTGGAAGTGACACTAAGCAAATATTTTAATTTTAGCTTTGCAAATGGAGTACACAAACATATACTTTAGAATGCAATAATAAGATTAATATTTGTTTATATAGATCAGGAATGTTGCTTGAAATTGGTATTAAAGTATGGATATTGTTATAACTTCAACAAAGATTAGTATTGCCCTTTTTTTCTAATTTTGTCTGAAATAGCTATTGAATATGGTATTTTTTAAATAAAATTGTATTTTCTTTTTTCTAATAATTGCAATTTTATCTGTTTTTTCAATTTTGATGTCAATAGTTTTGCTAAGATGTATGGAAATGAATGAAAATTCAAGAACTTAAAATTTTTTGATAAAAACAGTTGAATAAAAAATACTTTGTGTTGTAGTAGAGGTTCATTGGTGCAACTAAACTAACTTGAATTCTTTAGCTGTGTCTAAATAACATCAAATAGAGCAAGGAAAATTTGTTTTAATGAATGATATTAAATGACCATTACCTAAAAAAATCCCTAAATACTTGAATTATTTACTTCAATTAAATTTATAATTTGATTTAAATGTCTTAACTATACTTTAAAATTACTTTGATTTGCATGTAAATACTATCAAATGCTATTAGATTCTTAAAATTTATAAAAATATTGTAAATATATTCAGAATGCATTTCAATAATTTAATTAGAAATGTAAAAAATCTTCAAAAAATGTCTTAACATGCACATTTAACTTTTAGGTCAAATGCACTTGCTGATATAAAAAAATCTAGGGCACATTGAAAATGACACTAAGGCACTCTTGAAAATTTCACAATGTAACTACTAGATCAACTTAAAAAATATGAGATTGACTTTTTCAAGTAATTTTAGATCTGTAGAACCCGATTATGACATTGGTTATTCACTTTCAACTGTATTAAAAGAGCAGTTTCAAAAGCAATTTTGCAAATTTGAATTTCTACATTTATTTAATTGAATTACACTTAAAGGGATTCTCAATCTAGAAATCCAATGCCAGAAACACATTTGCCAGTCTTTAATCAATGTAGAAACATCAATCTTTAATGATGATTAGTACTCAATGTTCCAAAAAATGAATATATTTGAAAACCCAGAAAACCAAGTATATTCAATAACCATGGCAAAATCTCAAAGAAATTGACAGAATGGATCACAGATAAAAAAAAATCAAGTAAAATATATATGAATTTTCAAGGTTTATCCATAATATCCATTTTCATCATCCACAATATAGATTTTAAAAAACACTGATTTTTTGCAAGTTTGCATGGGTGTCCTAATAGGAAGTGAAATATTACTAAACAAAATGTTAAAGATTAATGAAATTAAAAACAAAATGCAGTTTTATAGATAGTTTTTTTTAAAAAAATCATTATAATTTTTAAAAAATTACTAACCCATCCTATAATATTAATATCAGATCAACAGGGAATTTTTGGAAAATTGTTTTTGAATGTTATTTCTTGCATTACTGCAAATATCTCAAAGTAAAAATTTCCAATTTTTGAATTATTAATTTTGAGAAAAATGTTTTTTTATTTGAAATTTTTAAAACTTTCCATATTAGGGCAAGACAAAAAAATTAGAATCTCCTTTCAAAACTGACCATTTTGGTGTAAAAATTTTATTGATAGCTTCATTATATCAAAAGTTATTGAAGAAAATATCTTTTCTGAAAAAATTGCCCAGCTCTGGCCAGCCTAGCTCAACCAATATTGATCTTAGAGCTAAATATAATAAGAAACAAATTTTTTCAGTAAAATTTGCTACATAAAATTCAAATGGAGCTGTGATATCTTTAAAATTGTTGTTGCTATAGCCTACTAAAGTTAAGGTATAATATCAAAATGCAAAGCCATGTTTTCAATATAAA
The DNA here is from genome assembly GCA_900660155.1 of Hofstenia miamia. Lineage (NCBI taxonomy): Eukaryota > Metazoa > Xenacoelomorpha > Acoela > Hofsteniidae > Hofstenia > Hofstenia miamia. The sequence goes on from CABFPE010000185.1 coordinate 1,060,108, forward strand.
TTTTTTTTTAAAAAAAATTTATGGCTGTGTGAAATTTTTGTCTTGAAATTTCAAACAATTCTGATCAAAATTGAAAACATTAGTGTGAAAAAGCAAAAAAAATTTTTCAAAAAAAGTTTTTTCTCAAATAAATAGTATTAAAAATTTAAAAATTCAAGTTTATTAAAAATTTATATAAACACTTCTAATGTTGGGAATTTAAAAAAAATTTTTAATTTTTAATTTCCATTGCCAATTTTTTGCATGAGCTTTCTGCAAATATTATCAATGACAGCAAAGAAAATATTTTTTCACTAGAAGGCGCAATTTTGCCATGTTCTGGCTTGTAAATTGTAAAAAGCTTGAAATCTTAAACTTGTGGAGCTCTATAAGCCTGCAAAATTTCATGTTGATAGCTGCAATATTGACACAGCAATAGGCAAAAATTTGTTTTTCAAGAAATTTAGAGGGAGTATAGAAAGCAACTAACATTGCCTAACAAGAGCAGGAGAAGAAATAGATGAGTTGATTTTGACACACTGATAATGATTGGACAGGTAAGACTGTAGGAGTTGATGAAATCAGCTTTAAAGCCAAATAAACTGAATTTGTCAAGAAAAATAGAAAGAGGGAGCCTTTAAAAATGTCAAGAAAGAAAATGCAAGATAATTACATGCTCAGGGACACTGTATGAAATAAATCGATGTTCTAATTCAAAGGGGCAAATGACACAAAGCTTCTGTGTAACAGCTTGCACTGAGCATTTTAAATCATTTCTCATTATTTAGTTGTGGAAATAAGTTAGTTACACAATGAGCTATCAGATATCTGAGATGCCAAATATTAAGACAAAATGCTTAAAAATGACTTACTTTACAGAAATTGAGCAGGTTTAGAATGTTTCATAAATATTTTTTTCAAAATATTGATGTGTAAGAAACCTTAGAAAATGATATAATCCCAAATTTATATCAATTAGACACTATTTTGGTACAGAACTTTAGTAATTCTTTTACATATCAGTCATTTTTATGTTCTTTTTAGTAAAGTATTTGTAATAATTCTGCCAAAACAAATCTTTAGAAATTGTCATAAAATTAACAAGGGTTTCAAAATATTTAGTTTGTGAAAAATATGTGCACTATAACTGCAATATGGGTGTCTTTAAATGGTTGATAATTTAACAGTATGAATCAAACTCAATTCACTATAGTTATCAGAAAATTCATTACTATTATCAGAATGGCTGAGCTTATATTTAAAAAACCCAGTCAAAAAAATAGAGTAAATATTTATTACATATGTAAAAATCGTCATCTCTAAATTATAAATGCATTTTTCTCATTATTTGATAAAATTTAATCTTACATTTAATATACCCAACTGCAAACTGCTATTATGGTGTTAATCTACTTCATTTCACCATATTTTTGTGTGAAATTTATAGAATTGTTTAAATTACTATTCTAAAATATTTATGTACTTCTTGAATATAAGATATAAAATGAAATTGGACAATTATTTATATGTGCAATTGTTACAATTCTGGAATATTATTGAAAAATAAGTACAATTATTGGGGTAATTTATCACTTTTTGTATTTTGAATGTTTAATTATTTTCAAATTGTTACCCAAAAATAATAGTGCACTCAATTGTTCAATACCCTGCTTGACAAGACCTTCAATAGTCAAAGACTCTGCTAGCTTCAATATGAAATATTTTCACAAATATTTCTATAATTTTTCCTAATCCCTTAAATATCATTGATGCAACAAACAGTCTTTTATTATTACATTAAATATGTGTATATTTATAGCACAATAAAAAGCATGGCTTGTTTGATTCATGTTGTAGTTTTCAAATGTCTTAAATATAATATTGCATTGTGTATGCAAATGTAATGTGCATATTGTAGTTAAAACATGGCTGTTTTTGTTTCATCCATCTTGTAAAATGATATCTTTTGTTGGGTGGTAATCTAATCAATCTTGCTAAAAGTTAATTACAGGCAATGAAGGGACATGAATTTTCTTCATAGTAATAGCCTTATACAGAATTTGTTTGATAGTGTTCCAATGGGACAAGTGTTTATGTTAATTCAAGTGATCATCTATATGTTAGAAACAATATAGTGGTTATAAACAAATTCAAAAGATCATAAAAATATTATTATTTCATAGATATATCTATATACCTACTAGTTTACATATAATAGTTAATAATTTTTTGAATTTCAAATTGAAAAATGTAGGGACTTGAAAACTTTTGTTTAGCAATGCAAAATTATAATGTGATAACTAGAATAACTATATGAAAGTATTGTTTTATTCTTAGATCAATAAATCTAAAAGGAGTTTCAGCATGCATTAAGGTTATATTCTAAAGTAAACTGTGATAACATATATTGTGGCTACTTGACAATTAACTATTACTGTCCTTTCACCAACAGTTATTGGCTTTTAGCAAGGTAGATTGGTGATTTAGCATACCACCCTCTTTTGTTTACATATTTCTTTTCTACATGTCTAAGATAATTGCTCTCAGAGCATGTGCTGATGCATAGTTCATTAAAAGGCATTAAAATTAGTTCATTTGCCATGGGACAAACCCCATTAGGTAACATCCACTACATACTATTATATTATTATTCTATTGAAGGGCAGCAAAAGCCAATTGCAAAGCAGATGTTAGCCAAATAAATAGAGTCAAGCAAATTTATTGCTAATATAAACAAACAAACAAATACTACAAACTGCTAGACATGTATATTTTCAAAATTAAAAATATGCACACTTACTCAAAGGGTGTAAATTTCAAATGTCAAAGGAAATCTGTCCATGTGCTTAATTTGTTTGATATTCCTAATAGTGATTGTTTGGATAACAATGATATAATCAGAAAGCATTGATTAATTTTCAAACTAATTTTGGAATTTACAAATTATCTAATCAATTAAAAATTAGAGCTTAACTCCCTGCTATGTTTTGTCTGAATCTATTTATAGCTAATAGTGCTATTAACAACAATGTTTTCAACATGGTTGAATAATTCAATGCAAATCTGCAAAGTGGCTATGTAATTATGCATGCATCACTGCAATTCTGTGCCATTATTGAATATCAATGAAATTAATTGCATGGCCTTAATTTCAACTTATTATAAGATAAGAGATAGTGAATAAAGCATTCTGTAATATAAAATGATAATGGAAAATGGTGAACATGAATACAAGCAAATTATGTTTAACAAATATTTTGATGTGAGATTAGTTAAAGTGAGTGAGAATAGAGTGTGTACACTTGTAGGTCAGATCATCAATTCATGATTTACTCAACATCATCCCACTCATCATTTTTCAATTTTTGTGAATCATAGAAATGCTAGATCAGTAAATATGATTATATTATATATAATCACCAGAATTGCTTAATTCTGATTCATTCAACTGTTATGAGAAAATGGCTAGGAGCTATTTAGAAAACCTGCTAACTCTTTCTAATCATGGCAGCAAACCATTCTGTGGTGCTATTTTGATGATGCCAGCTAGTGAAAAACAGCTTTCTGAACCTGGTTGATCCCTCAATGTATGGAGAACGTTCTTGCCATTATGAAGCAACTCATTGTTGGATGTAGAATTGTAAAAAACTGGTGTCTTTGTATGAACTGGATCAACCCTAAAAAGCCTTAGTATAAATATCAGAATGAGATAGATATCAACAATGTGAGTAGTTAATGCTTGACTATTTGCAACATTCTGATGTCTCAATCTTAAATAATTCTCTGCACAGCCTAAATGAAACTGTGATATGCAGAAAACTTTCTTTCAAATTTTTATTGAGTTTTATCAAAGTCTCAATGCTATGTTGCTGATAACTTACACAGAGTTAAAGATAACAGTGAGTTGAAGAAAGAAAGAATGCTCAGGCTATAAGGCAAAACAACATGAATAAGATTCTAGGTAAAATTGATTGGAAGGTCAAAGCTGCATGGCAGACATGGCTCAGTAGTTTGTCTAAGAAACAATTCTATAGCATGTTGAGAAAATTAACTATACTAAAATATTGTAGTTTTTATTTTTCCATTTCAAAAGCAAATTAGTTTAATCAGTATTTTAGCAGATTCAACCAGGATAAGCCCATGGGTGACCCATTCTTTAAAAATTCTAACAGTAATCCTGAAATTATATGCATAACTCCAAACAAAGTAAAGGGAATATTCAGTAAAGTTAAAGAGTCAACTTTATATGATGTGTGTAAATTAACTCCAACATTTTCAGAAATGCTCAGACAGGTTATCTGAAATATATAGTAATGTATTCTCCTGAAACAGTAGAAACATGGATTTGAGACCAAGTAATAAAACAGTAAAATTTGGCAGTGAATAATCCTGACTCTTTGGCCTATAGTTGAAAATTAAAACTGAAAATCACAAGAAATTTGAAATTTATAGGTAAAGGAACTATGAAGAAGGAATCTGAAGATTTTCTTCAGTGGAGACTTAATTTTATTCTATTATAGTATTTAGTAAGACTTTTATTAAATATCTGGGTGTTTACTTCCATGACATTCTAAGTCAGAAATCACATGCAGATGTGATGTCATCCCTGAACCTGAAAATATAAAATTTAGTTTCATTTATTATTTTAAGCATTTTTTAATAATTAAAAATGCATAAATTTTATTAATACAAAATTATAATTACAACCATTCAAAATCATCTACACAATGACAAAATCCAAAGATTTAGTTATTATTAACACTAAATTTATAAAATTAGTCATGGATACAGAAATATTCAATTTATATTTACTTTTTAAAATGATTAAGAAAATTATCAACAAATTCACACAATTAACTTAATATGAATTACAGCATTCTTTATTTCAATCTAATAATGAAGATCTAGAGATCTTGCTAGGGTCATATTAGCATTGCCTCGCATTAATGTAATTGAGTTTGTAAAAATCTGAAAGGAGCATTAGTCACATCTCTATTGTAAATATTCCGTGATTCAGCAAGGAGGGCCAGCTTCTGAAAAGTCATAATTGAGTAGCTGAGAAGCCGCCTAGGGCACAAATGTATAACCTTCAGATTCACAATTATTAAAGTGTTTTGAAAATTTGCGAACATCAGCTACTCCTAGAGACCAGCCTGAATTGGATACCGCATTTGAAATGGTTGAAATTTGCAGTGGTGAGATAACAGTCAAGTCTAATGCAGCTGGCTTGCCTGTATACCGAACAGGAATGAAAACATCTCCAGGTTTAGACCGAGTCCCATTCATGAGATTACATTGCACTTTGACAGTTTATTATACAGTTTATTATAGAGTTTGATTAGATTCTAGTTAATGGGCTGTTTCTTAAGGTGTCAAGTTTCAGAGGATGTCACTTCCTCAAAGCTCAGAAAATCTTCCCGCCAAGTTTGTACAGATTGGTATTGTACTATAATCTTCTTACATTCTTCATTGGCACCTTTGGAGTATTTTACTTGGCTTTTCAATATGATGATCCCAGAAGAATTCTTCGACCAATGGATATGTATCTGTTACTGAGGGAGTTGCTGTGGCGGCCCCAGTACACGACAAACCAGCATTGCGGCAAATGTTGTTCTCCTTGGCACGCTCTAGGTCCTGCCAGTGGGTCCACACTGGAGATGTCTTCGAAAATCCTATTCAGGTTTATATTGGTTTCTTCTGATAATCATTGCTGGTGATGTCGAAAAAAACCCTGGACCAATTACAAGGTCAAATTCTATTTCCGATTGCAATGACAATACGCCCATTACACAGCTAACAGTCAGTCAGCTAAAATCTCTACTTGGCATCAACGTGCTTAAACAAAAAATCGAAAATTTGAAAATAGAAAATGCAAGACTCCAAAAAGAACTGTTAATGTGAAAACTAATGCAATTTGCCCAATTGAATATTTTTGCTAGTGATGATCGATTATTTGATGTGATATTTTGGAATAAAAAACAACAATACTTAAAGTTACTTAACACAAAAGAGTTAAGCATTTGTGATTGAAAGGACTGCCCTACATTGCGCAAACGATATAAATATATAATACCAGAGGCCATTTTCCTACATTTTGATGAAAAAAATTCAGTAAAACGTAAATCTCTATCAATTACTACACCAAGATAATTAATAGAATTGGTTTGCTTAATTTCATTATCTCCTACTTTAATTTTGATATTAGAATTTTTTTGGTATTGCTTTGGTGTGAAAATAATAAATTGTGTTTTATCAAGATTAACTTTTAACTTGTTTCTATTAAAACACCTGATAAGATTTTCAATATCTTTTGTTAAAAGCTTGGTTGAGTCATATGAATTTTTTGCTTCTTTTAATAACTTATACATGTATCATCCGCATATTGATAAATCGTTCCGTTTTTTAAAGTATTCGATATATCATTAACATACAATGCGAATATAACGGGCCCTAATACTGTTCCTTGAGGAACACCTAGATTAGTAGTAATATAATCAGAATAAGTGTTGTTAATTTTTACCCGTTGTCTTCGGTTACTTAAGAAATTCATAATGAGATTTTTAGCACTTTTACTGAAACCTTGATTTTCTAATTTGCTTTCTAAAATATTAAAATTCATTGAATTAAAAGCTTTACTAAGATCCAATAAGGCAATAGATGTCNCTTGAGGAACACCTAGATTAGTAGTAATATAATCAGAATAAGTGTTGTTAATTTTTACCCGTTGTCTTCGGTTACTTAAGAAATTCATAATGAGATTTTTAGCACTTTTACTGAAACCTTGATTTTCTAATTTGCTTTCTAAAATATTAAAATTCATTGAATTAAAAGCTTTACTAAGATCCAATAAGGCAACAGATGTCGACAAATTGTCATTCAGATTTGATTTAATTTTTTCTTTAATAGATAATATTGCGTCGGTTGTACTATACTTAGGCCTAAATCCAAATTGGTTATCTAATAGAATACTATGGTCATTGAGAAAAGCGTAAATTTGCTTGGCTAAGAGCTTCTCAAAGATTTTAGTAAAGGGATGTGTAATACTGATGGGTCGATAGTTGCTTGGGTTTGAATTATCTCCTTTTTATAAACAGGTGAGATATCAGAATTTTTTAAGATATTAGGAAAGTTATTTTCGATAATGCATTGATTAAATGCTACAAGAAGATATTGTCCAAAAATGTCAAAATAGTTTTTAATTACCCAGTATGGCAAATGGCTAGAGCCACACGATTTATTACTATCAAGATTTTTTACAGCTTGTTTCAAATCATAGTATGATATTAAGCTAAAAGTAAATTCAGAATTTACATTTTTCACAATTTTTATCGGTTGNAAATAGTTTTTAATTACCCAGTATGGCAAATGGCTAGAGCCACACGATTTATTACTATCAAGATTTTTTACCGCTTGTTTCAAATCATAGTATGATATTAAACTAAAAGTAAATTCAGAATTTACCCTTTTCACAATTTTTATCGGTTGGCTATTGCTAGTTTCACTCTCAAAGTTAAATTTACCCATTTTTTCAAAAGTTTTGTTGAAAATAATTGCAATATCTTTCTTATTCTTATATATCTTATTATCGTACTTAATTTCTTCAACGTTTACAGATAAACCTTTAGTTTTTCCAATACTTTTATTCAAAAAATTCCATTTTTGGCTAGATTTATCCAGCTGTTTGAAGTATAGTCTAGTCTTAGACTCAAAAGCCGATTTGCGGTATTTTGTGATTAATTTCTTGGCGTTATCATAGTTTGTCCAATTAATCTTAATTGGGTCGGATTTTGCAATCTCAAACAGCCGATTCTTGATGGCGACATGCCGCTTAATTAAATCGGAGTCACGCGGTTGATTAACCGCAGGGCCTGATTTGGAAGTTGGAGAGGTTCCGTCGGCCTTTCCAGAGAATTTTCGTGGTGGCATTCTAATTTTAAAATTGTCATCAACAGCTGATACCAGTAGTTTAGAGCTAAGGTTTTTTATTTTGATTGGATTTTCTAAATTTTGTAATTTATCATTAATTGAATCAAGTTTGATATTTAATTTTTGAATTATAGGATTATCAAAATCTGGATTCAGGGACTGATCCCGTTTCGTTAAACTGTTGTCAATGGTAATAGGCGTTGAGTGAGAAAAGTAATTTTTACAAGTGGTAGAGAACTGATGTACACAATGCCCTAATTTTTTTACATTTGGATTGGGTATTTTAGCTATCTTAGGAGTTGCTGGGTTCTGACATAATTGCAAACTAGTTAACTGTGTCCCCCGTGATTTGTATATTTTGAGCGGTACACTGATAAACAGGTTTCAATAAATTTGTGTTCGTCTTTAATAATTTGATTCACCATTTCAATCTCTTCTTGGAGATTACTGTTCTTTTCTTCTAATTTGTGGAACTTAATAAGGATAGCGCGGTTGTCCTTCTTTAGTTGGTTGCAATTGGCTTCTAGGTCAATTTTTTCCAGGTTAAGTGAATTAATTTCATCCCAAATAGATTGGTTTTCTTCGTGGATTTGGTCGAATCGCCTGGCGTTTTTGATCTGCATGATGTCGAATTTTTAAATAAATTCGGTAAATTTATTTTCAAGGAATGCAATTTGCTCAAGGAGTTCTTCTTGAGTACGTACATCTTCAGATGCAGGTGGAGTCTGGAGACAATTTTGATTTCTAATTCTTTGAATTTAAGAGGACTTTGACTGGTGAACTTAATTGACTGGTCTAATCATAACTAATTAGGCTAGTTATGGTTTACTTCACTTCTAAAAAGAATTTTCTGACTTCTTGACAGCACATTAAGAAATGATAGTTGCACTTGCAGTCCCATCGTAGAAAGATTCCATCTTTTCTTAATAGGGTTCAACATCTCTTTGTTGGTTAATTCGGAGCTTCCACTGACAGTGGTAGTTAATTATAAAACAATACGTGTACTTGGAGTCCTGTGGTGGTCGCCATGTGGCATTGGCGAGAAATTAGCATGCATTCCTACTATTCTATCTTATTGAGAGTTTTGAGCTGATGCATTGATTGGCCAATGCTACAAATAATTAACTAACTCTTTCTGCTATTATACCCTTTCCTAATAAAAGTTAAAAGTAAATAGGAAATTGTGTTAGGGAAGAGTGGCCACACTCGGCCGACCCAATATGGATAACCTTTTAGAAGAGTCACATAAGACTAGAGCTCTAATTAAATTAAGAGTAAAGAAGCCCTAACTCTTTGGTGCAAGTGGTAACTAAAATAACCTACGCCCAGTGCCTTCCTCACCTTGTGCAATTTAGGTGAAGGCATTAATAACAATTTTAATAATGAATGACAAGCAGTATGAACGCCCTAGCTGTTGTAGAATCTTGTCAACCCTTAATTTGAGCGAAATAGGCATAATTGCTCTAACAGTTCTTTCTTCCTCTTACATATAAAGGGTGTGAGGATTCTATAATCAATCCTGATCAAATCGTATTATTAGGCCAGCAATTCTGGTCATATTCACGTGTACAATCTGTTTAGGTTTGGGAGTAATTGGTGGCAGAGGGTCAAGACCCGACGCTGATCGATGCAATAGAAGAGAATTCCAACTTGGTAACTGCTCCATTCTTCGGGGAAACCACAGAGTTCGCCCACATGACTCACAGTGCCTGAATAGTGTTCTCAGTGATAGTGTGTGATTTAGTGCATTGATTACCCTTGTTATTAGGATTTAGCAAATAGGGAACGATATTACAACTGGGATTCTTTCACTTGTTATAATTCCTTATATATAATATCCCTACATTTATGAGTGTACATGAGAGCCCTAGGTACATGCGAGCAATCAATGCCACCCGCAGAAAATAGTAACTGATTAACGGTTGATGGCCAGTGGTCAGTTGAGATGCAATCTTATAGAGTAACACTATATACAAATAAGCCGACTGGCAGTGATCAGGGCTCTGAGGCACCTCATATATATAATGAAATTCATTATTAGGATATAAGAATTTGGATCTAAAAAGGGTTAGCCTTCATTGAACTGTAAGTGACATTTCTTATTTGCGAATTGATCAAAGGGAAAGCTACAACAGATAAAAACCCCTATTTGTAAACCTAACTTAAGATCACGTCGGAAGTCCCGGCTACCGGCTGAACCCGCACTTTTGAAAGGCTGGATGGTGCAGCTGCTCTAAAATACCTTTAGTCAGATCTGGGGACCACCTGCAGACTACTCCCGTGCTCGAATGTTTAGCTTTCCATTAATGTAATTAAATAACCTGAATAAAAATAACAGAGTAAATCCAGTAAAATTCGTTCATCACAATCACAACTATTATTGCATATTTACATCAAATTCTTGTAAACAATTAAACAATCGGCAAGTACCTGTTCATTAACTTTGTTGACAATTTTCCCTCTTTTTCTTCGTCTGCTAATATTACGCAGAGTCAGAATTAATTAGCGCATGCAAGTTCTTCTTTTGATATTTTGTCAAACTATTTTGCCGACCGTTTACTAATATCAAACTGCACTGTATAAAAATTGTACAAAATAATCAAAGGATAATAATCGTGTGTTTACATTTAATCAAATTATTATACTACTAGACTTAGTTGTGTCCTTTATTTTCTCTTTATTGGACCACACACACACAGATTATGCCACACTAGAAGTCAACAGTATATCAAACTGAACACGTATACCAGTCACCTCGTCCACCATCTGGGTAGCCCTTAACTACGCAGTTGAAAACTAGAAAATCATAATTTAATAAAAGTAAAAACAAGAGAAAATAAAAGCAAAACAAATTTACTGAGAATAAATTGAAGAAGAAATAAAATGAACAAATCTCGGATATAGATAAAATTAACTGGTATCTGTAAACAAAAGCATACCAGCAAAATATAGGCAAATACGTGGCAGGTACAAAATCAGTTTCTGCTTCAATTTTACAGTGTTTCAAAATTAGCAGAAATTCAAACTAAAATAAAATAGCACCGTTTTCACTTTGGCAAGTTATTGTAGCATCATCCAAAAAAGGCAACTAAAAGCTGAATAACGTCGAATGATTATCAATTGAAATTAATTGTAAAAAATTTAGTTAATGAACTTTAGTTTATTTTTGTAAAATGCAACTAAGATTTAATATTGGTCAAAATAAGAAACTTGTTAGCCGATCAAGAGGTAATTGACAAATTAAATTGAGCAAACTAACGCTTACGTATGAACAGCCATATTGGCAGACGAATCATTTGAATTTTAAAATCGGCAGGTACTTTTTGTAGAAATTTTATAAATAGCTTTGATTCAACCATAATTTTGATGAACAATAAATTCTTCGGAGTTTATTTAATTTTCATTTCTACTTTATCTGGTTTGATTATTTAATTAAATGTGCAGCTAGGCAAGTTGTGTTTAGTAGTGGCTGGAATCCATCACGGGATCGATTCTAGGGTCTTTGTGCCAGTCACGAAAGTGCACCTATGTTACGGTTAGGAGTTTTTCGATTCTTGCCTAGTCTGACTACCGATCAACACATGTAAGAAATAATCGATGCCTGAAACGACTGGATAGTCGACACTTAGGGATATTTATATATTCTTAAATGTAGGAGACTCGACTATAATTGACTCGATAAATGACCTCACATGTAATACTATTAAATGTAGGTATAGGAAACTGCAAGTTTGTTATCTGTATAATTAAGCCGATAGTTTTATGGTAATGGCTATGTTAGTTATATTATTACATGCAGTTAGTGTCAATGCCCGGTTGCTTTATTAAATAAAAACAACAAACACTTTACAACTCTGAGCTTAAGTCAGTTACAACTTTACTTGAGTGCACACACCGAGCTAACGTAGGGCATACATAATTAATCCCAGTTGAGCTGAGATGGTGATGTGGACTCAACCATCGTTGCAGTAGAGGAGGAGCTGTGTTGTGGGGATCGGCTTTGGGCAGGAGCCCATGGAACAACCGAAGAGGAAACATCATACTGCCCAGTCACCTAAACAGTGATGGTTATTACCTGAGTACTTAATTAACGTAACTAGTTAATAAGAAAGAGAAATTTGATGGATCAACAAATGGGTAACACCTCACCCGCAGTTTACTAAGCATCCCTTAACAGTGATTAAATACGGCTTAACAAGCTAGGTGGAGGATGTTACAATTTCACTCAGGATGGTTTTGTTTTGTCTTTCCATCTGCTTAAATTTGTTTGTTAATTGTTCTATTTCATTCCTCAGAAGTGCTTCATTTTTATGGCTTCTTCTTAGCATATTGATTATCTCTTGTGGGTTTGACTCTGGGGGTGAATGTAGGGACTGTAGTTCCATGTCAGGGGATGAATTTTCACTGGAGTATGGTGATGATCATGTTGTTCTAGGGGTTACTGCCGTAAGTGCTGTTTTCTTTGTGCTGCCTTTCTTTCCTTTTGTCATATTTTTCTTTGGTTCATAGTGGTACTCCTTCTTGATCACGATTCCAGGATCTTGTTGAAGTGCACTTGTTTGGGTTTTAGGTAGCTCTCTTTGTTAACTAGTTTGGTTTTCATGTAGTTGTCCTGTTGATTAACTTCAACTT
>CABFPE010000185.1:1075933-1087150 GCA_900660155.1 Hofstenia miamia
CAAACAATAAAACTTTACATGTTTTATTTCACCCTTCACAGGGACAATGCACTTGCGATACATGCTTGGACCTTGATGATTACGATTGTACAAATGACGTGTCAAACTTCAAGATGTGTGGAGAGAATCTTCCTCATACATTTACCACAGCGCAAGTATTACAAGCAAATGTGAATAAAATATACAAAGATGGGTTATCAATAGACATTGTAATAGAGGAAATTTTTAGATTGATAGATGGTGGAGAAGGTAACTGCGTAAGAATCCCTTTAAACCACGGACATTTGTTAGAGTATTGTATATTAACCTGTGAATAAATGTATATATTTATTTTATCCCTAATTATATTATTATACATAACATGTGCATCCATTATCTAATATTACACTTATTTAACTTAGTGATGAGATGTATCTCTAGAAATCTACCATTAATGAAACACGTACAAATCATTTCTACATTCTCATTGTATTATAAATAGTATTATTAAATTTACTAAACTAATGATTACTTAATTTCAATCATCCTTCCCTTATGCTAAATTTGAATGTCAATTGCATGTTAAATTAATAGCTACGTAAAACAATTTATGATGTAGGAGTTTAAATTTTTATATTAAAAATAATGTTTAGGAAATGCAATAATTTATCAAACATATGTACATGTAGAAAAAGAGCGAAAACACAACTATACATTCTCTATTTACTAAACTATAGTACAATACGTTTTGTAATAGCACTGTCCCCCATGTCATCATTGCGAAAAAGTTTTTTATTGATCAAAAACTTGNCACTGACGTAGCGTTTAGGCAGAAAATAATAAACACCATTGTCGAGTCTAATCTTTACTGCAACACCATATCTTGTGTTTAACTGAACAGCATCCACGACTTTTAACCAGATTTTTTTCGAAATTTCACTAGCAGGACTCGCGATTGAAAAAGTACACAATGATGGCTGTGAATTTACATCATGTAAGCATTGTAAAATATCATCGCCTTTTTCTTGTGCCTTTGTGTTGGGTAAGACAATGACATTATTATTAAGTGCAGGACGTCTTTGCTTGTGGGGAGCTTTGCATTTTTCCTTTACAGGTGCAGGTGGTGCGATCATCATCTCTTGTGTTAACAGATTATAGTTGGAGGCTGGTGGTGGAGTTGTACATAACTCGTCAAATAGATTGCCAAATGAATCAGATACTAATGTTTCAACAGACATAAGAATTTGAGTAGAATAAAAATAATGATTTTATCTGATAATTTGGGTGAATATATAGACTGATTTGTTTAATCAGTCAACACACTATGACGTCAGTACAACAGCATTGGTAATATCCACTGCGTCTCAGGTCAAAGTAAGTTAATGTGGGAAAGTAATACATATAAAGTAAGTTAATGTGTGAAAGTAATACATGTAAAGTAAGTTAATGTGGGAAAGTAAAAATAAAAAGTACGTTAATGTGGGAAAGTAAAACTAAAAAGTAAACTAAATTCATGTGTGATGTTAATAAAAAAAACTGTAAAGTAAAAAATGCAAACTAAATTAGACCATATAAATAACACAAAACTAGTAAAAGTACATGACTTCCATGACGTCAGTAAAACACCCCCGGCAATATCCATGACGTCTCAGGTCAAAGGCCAACCCTCTCGACCAATCAGAAAAAAGTGAGAAGGGCTATGAGCCACGTCTTCATCAATCAGAAAAAAGTGTAACCTCATGGAACCATTATTATACTACTGATAAGTATAAGAAAAGCTTTGCCATAGACTAATATATCATTTATTTGCTGCCACTTCTTTCTATGACCTTACATTGGCGCTTAGAACTGCATTACTTTCCTTTGAGAAAGATATTGATCCGAGCTCAATGGTCTACTTAACATAGTTCATTTTGTTCCCAAGAAACAAGAAACGCATCTTGCTTCCGACTTTCCTATCATTCAATTCTGTTCCTTTTGCAACGAAAGTCTTTCATCGCTCTATCTTCTCACATTTTACAAATTTTTCGTCACAAACTGATGACAGGTGCTTTTACTGATTCATAGAAAATTTCAGTTATTTTACCTATTGTTAAAAAGGCAAGACTAACCTTGTTGCAAACTACCCAAGTTGTATCTGGTATTTGAACAATTGCTTTTGGGATATTTTTGCCAATTAGTTTCACCAAAACTAACAAAATCTTAAATTTGGATCCATGAAGAAACACTCCACTATCATTCAATTTTTTCATTATCTTCACCTTATCTATGATAACTTTAATAATAGCGAAGCGACTTACACAATGTACTTTGATTTCAGCAGCACATTCGCTAAGGTATTAATTTTGGAATACCAGTACATCTCGTTCTGCTAAGACCATATCTCACTAATCTATTTCAGAAGGTTATTATAAATTACACAGACCCCCAGCATCTTCCTGTGAAAAGAGGAATCTCTCAGGGCCTTGTCCTGAAGCGCCTATGCATATTATTTTCATCAATAAACCTTTACAGCTGCCACTCCATTCCTAATTGCTGACGACTTTAAATTGTTCTCTATCGATATAATTTTAAAAAGCCTTTGACTTGAAATGGTCATAAGAAAATTAATATTGTTAAATATAAATAGAAACAGACAACGATATATTTCGTTCAACTTGAGCATCGCCAATTACGAACATTCCCCCTCTAAATATGCACTAATTTTCTAAATAAATTATAAAATTAAACGTTCATATTAGACAAGTGATAGCCGGAATGTGAGCTGGAAGCTCCCATTCGAAGTAAATGACTAAAAAATTGCTGCTTGGTTTTGTGTAAAGTTGGTCTTGTATAATTCTCAATAATGCAAAAAATTGGTTTTGAATATATTTCTTCTTACACATTAAGCAAAAAGATATAATGCTTTGAGAAATGTTTGTATTGTGGATCGGCTTAAGGATATTCTTGTATATTTCGTCTTAATTGTTAAATAGAACACTATATTGCTTTGAAAAACATTTAAATTTATGATTGGCGTAAGGTTGTTCCTGTATAAGCCTTATTTATTGTTAAACAGAAAACCTATTGCTTTGGAAAAATTTAAATTTAGGATCGCCGTAAGGTTGTTCTTTTATAGTTATATTTAATTGTTAAGTAGAAAACATATATTGCTTAGAGAAATGTATGAACTTAGGATCGCCCTAAAGTTGTTGTCAAAGTGATAGCCGGAATGTGAGCTTCTTAAACCTCCCATTCGAAGTAAATGACTAAAAATTAAAGGGTTGTAGCCTTAATGTTGTTCTTGTATGTTCTTTAGAATCACCATTAGGTCGTTCTTGTATAGTTCCCATTTTTTGTTTAGTAAGAAATATATATTCTGTTGAAAAATGTTTGAAATTAGGATTGCTGTAAGGTTGTTCTTGTATATTTCTTTTTTATTGTTAAGTAAAGAATATATATTTAAAAGTTAAAAAGTTTAAATTTATGATCGGCAAATGTTTTTTTGTACGTGTTTAATTTATTGTTATGTGTAAAACATATGTTCTGTTGAAAAACATTTGAATTTAGGATCGCATAAGGTTGTCCTTGTATATCTCTTTTAAATGTTAAGGAATGTTTAATTTATATGATAAGTACACTTTAAAAATTTATTACACTGAGCTTTTAATTCTATCAAATCATATTTATTTAGAGCAAGGGCTTCTAAATATCGAAACCCTTGATCCAGGGTTAATAAAACAACTACAAAATCGTTTACATAAACAATTACATATCTATGCCCTTATCATAATTATCAATTTTAAAAAATATATTTATTGTACATTTTTTGAAAGTTTCAATGATACAATATTACTTAGCTCTAATAAATATCACAAAAAAGCCATTTATACTCGAAAAAAGGTGTACTTCTTTTGGTAAATTCTCAAGATTAAGAGTGAATCCTTTAGAAACTCAATTTTGCATTGTTAAGTAAAATTCTGCATCAACTGATACCCAACAAAATAAATTTAATTTTAACAGCATCCATATACAACTAGTTACGTCCTTTAAATACCTTGGAATTATTTTCGAGTCAAATTTAAAATTTAAAGAGCTACTAAATCACATTAATAGAAAAATGACCATATCGATTATAGAAATTAACTTAATTTTTCAAAAAGTCCCAACTAAAGCAAAAATTCCATTAATTCATGCTCTAGTATTAAGTCATTTTAACTATCCGAATATTCTCTACACAGACAAACAAAAAATCCTCCAAAAATTTCAGGTACAACAAATTGGGCTGTCCAAAATAGCAGCCAATAATCAGCTTTAATAAGAATGATGAAAAAACACATTTAATGGAACCAATTAGGTAAAAGAAGCGAATAATGAAAAACTCTTTTCTAAACAGCCATAAATATATGGAATGAATTACCAAAATACATCAAACAAATATACATAAAAAACTAAGATTGATATTAAAAATACTTTTATACCCTTAATATAAATTAACTGAAATAGCGAAGTTATATTTTTTGAACTAACATCGCCATAATCCACATTAATTATCATTATTTGTAAATATTTCTTGTTTTATTATATTTTGTTTGCATTTTTCTTAAAGCATTCAAAATTGTTATCAGTACTATTTATTGTTCAAACAATTTCTGAATATAGATATTTCTTCTTCTTCTACTTAAAACGTTCTCATTGTTGAGGTATTGATATTCTTGAAGTGAATAATTATTTAGCATATGTTGGTTTCAGTGAACAAAGAGTCAGAGCTGCAACCATGCCTAAGACTTTACGTTATTGATCCGTGCTGTGCCTAAAATTTATTGAATATACCAGCGTCAGAAATACAACTTTTGGTACTATTTTAATGTTCATATTACATTATGCTATAAGATAAGATAAGATAATCTATATTCATTTGAATTTTTTTACAATATTTTACTGATATTTCAAATGAATAGCGTCATTAACTACTATGTACAAAAAATGAATAATAACAAAAATGAAATAAATAAAACAACACTGACTAAAAAATACACTGACTACGGATAGCTTACTAATTTCGATTTATTGTATAATCGTTATTATAAAATTTAAATCCTATCCATGATCTACCTGATATAAACTTTTGTTTGAGAAATAATAATTTTAATTCTTTTTTGAATTTTTTAAGGTTGTCTATTATTTTCATTTCTTTTGGCAATATATTCCAGTTATAAATTGCAGTATTAATAAAGGATTGACTCATATTTTTATTAAATTTAACACGTGAGTAGTTTTTTGTTCGTTTATTTTGCTTCAGACAATCTGTCGAAAATGAGAATGATATCTCGTTGTAGGGTGGTATTTTCTTTATGAATTTGAAGAAATAAATAATAATATTGTAAATAATTAACTCTTGTGGAAAANTTAAATTTAACACTTGAATAGTTTTTTGATCGTTTATTTTGCTTCAGACAATCTGCGAAAATGAGAATGATATCTCGTTGTAGGGTGGAATTTTGTTTATGAATTTGAAGAAATAAATAATATTGTAAATAATTAACTCTTATGGAAAAATAATAGATTTAGAAATATATTCTTGTTTCAGAAGAGTTTTTATTACAAACATTTAATGCCCATCTTAGTTGAACTCGAAGCTTTTTTATAATTAGGCTGTGTACATTATTATATAAGATTTTAACATAGTTTAAATTACTCATAACAAATGCATTAAACATTTGAATTACTGCAATTGGGGGTAACTGTTGGGAAACATGGGATATCTTTCTACAATATGCTGATGACACTTACATTTTTACAAGTGGGACATCACTTGAAATAACGATTACAAACTTAGAAAAAAATTATCAGAATTTTGTATTATGTCTACTAAATCTACCTCAAACCGCACAATCAATAGAGCCCTAGTATTTCTGGTAAAACTGTTGAACCTGTGGAAAATTTAAATATTTGGGTATAATAATAGACAATAAGCTTAAATTTAACTCCCATATTCAATCCAAACAAAGAATAATGGCAATGGGCATTAAGTGTATTTCAATTTTAAATATGGTTATTTGACATTAAAATGAAAGAAATGGTGATGAATGGATTGGTTGAGTCATTTCGATATTGTTATGTTAGATTTAATGGAATTGACAGCTCATTATCTAAAAAAATCGATTCTCAAATTTGATGAGCAAACAAAGTATGTACCAGTAAAAACTTGAATAATCACAAAACGAATATTTCATATTCCATTCGATATTTTTCCCTCATCAAACTCTAGAAGATAAGATAAGATAAGATAAGATAAGAGATTCTATATTCAGATAAATGTTTACAATTCAATAACTGATCATTTATCTGAATAGCGTCATAAATTACAAAAAAGTAACCAATCTACAAATCAACATACATTACAAAAAGTAACAATTCTTACAGGCTGTGGATGAATTACTTTACATTGCTATTTTAATGACGAGTTATCGTATAGTCATTGTTGTAAAATTTAAATCCTAACCATGATGTACCTAAAATATATTTTTGCTTAAGGAAGATTTTTAAACGCTTTTTAAAAGGTTTCAATTTTTCAATGCTTTTAATTTCTTTAGGTAGCGAATTCCAGGTTCGAATTGCGACATTAATGAAAGATTTCTTCAAAACTTTTTTCTTATACTTAACACATGTAAAAATTTTAGATCTTGAATTCTGTTTATGAGCAAATCCCGGGAATTTAATTGAATTATAAGGCCGTAGATTTTTTACTAGTTTGAAAAATGTTAGCAAGGTATTTAAAATGACGAGTTGTTTTGGAATTAAAATGACGAGTTGTTTTGGAATTAAAACATTATTAACTGACGTATGCCGTATGATAGAGTAGAACTTTGTTCTTTTAGCAGTAATTTAATAAATAAACGAAGGTCTACAACAGGGAAAGTAAAATTTAAAAAGTTTTTTTTGAAAAATTAATTTATATATTCTGCAATAGAAATCTGGCACAATCTTCCAATTAAAGTTAAACAACTGAGAGAAAGATGTAAATTTATATCTGAAATTGGTGCATATCTGACTTCACATTATATTACAGAAATTGGTAAATCAGCATGGAAAGAACACAAATATCACAAGAAATGGCACAAGTGCTAGCAATAGCCTGATTAATACTATCTTAATTACAGCTATTTTTTGTATTATATCTATTTTTATTGTATTTTGTTGTTCTATACCGTAATCTTTGTATTCTTTGTTATTTTACAATTGCCGATGCTTTCGTCGACAGCAACTAGTCCATGCGCTCTGTGCTCCCCACGATCAATTTCGCCGCTATCATTGTTAAATAAGACACAATTATTAGCTCTATTTAAGAATATGGCAAAAGATGAGCTAATCATTCTACATAATCTCCTAACATCCTTGGACGAAAAACCCTTAGAAACGCACACCAAAATCACACAAGCGGAAGAGGAGGTTAAGAACCCGCACTCGCAAACAGAAAAAGATCACGACTTCCGAAGAAGCTGAGAGAAGAAGCCGATGTTCTCATTATTGGTTCTTCAATGTACCGGCACCTCAGAGCCCCAGGATTGATAAAGAACCATAACGTTGCCGTACATTCATACCCGGAAGCCACCATTAATGACATTAAAGAAGTCTTAAAAGGATATCAACATTCAGAGCGAATTGAGAAAATAGTGGAAGATTAATTTTCTACTGCTCTGAGTTATAACACGAATATAATGGTAATGGGAGACTGGAATGTAAATCTTCTAAACGATAACGAAAAAAGTAAGCTTGGCAATTTTCTCAATACTTTCAATATTTCACTAATAAATAAAAAAATTCCTTCTAGAATTTCTGCTAATAGTAAAACGCTTATTGACTATTTCATGATATCAGAAAATGTTTCGTCTTATACATATTTTTGTTTTGAATTTCCATACTCAGATCACTGCCTTATAGCTAATTATTCGAATATTCTAAAAGTTTGTAAACCCACTAAATCTTGGATAAAAATACGAGAAAAATCAATAGAAAATGTAGAAAAACTTCGAAAACATTTAAAAATCGAAAACTGACATTCCATATATTGAAATGCTATCACAGTTTACAAAAACTTTACATTTCTTTTCGCCTATATTCTGCCCAGAAAAATATATTCTTTCATCCGAATATTCTTAAAAAAAACCCAAAATAATGTTTCAAAGCCATGGATTGATTATAAATGCATCGATTTAATCGAAATAAAGAAACAAAAATGGAAAAAATACTTAATTCCCAAAAAAAATTAGTGGGAATTTGTTAACATTTTACTAAATAAAAAAACATGAGAACCGAAAAAATAATAAAGAATATACTATAAAAATAAATCCATTGCAAATAAGAAGGAAATCTGCACTGTTTTCAATGAAGTTTTTCTAAATTTTGGAAACTACAGCTGTGCTAATGTACCTTTTTGCTTTAATAAACCCAAAGGAATTCCATCCCGCTTTCTCTTCGTTTTGCAACAAAATATGAAATCATAAGGTCGATACAATGTTTAAAAAATAAATCCAGTGGACCCTCTCTAATACCAACGTGGTTCCTAGAACTCTCAGATGACTTAATAGCTGAACCAATATGCTACATTTAAAATTCATGTATAAGAAACTTCTTTTTTCCAGATGAATTAAAATTGGCAAATATAACGCCATTATTTAAAAGAAATTATAAGCCCATTTCTATCATTTCTCGAAAATATTTTAATCAAATTAACGAGCATCTTTGTAAACATGATCTCTACTCCAAAACACAATATGGTTTTCGTAAATGTATTTCTACAAGGAACACTTTAGTACAAGCTACAGAAAAATGGTGAACAACAATAAATGATAACGAATACTCATTAATTGCTTGCATAGACCTCTCGAAAGCGTTCGATTCAATAAATCACAGTATCTTACTACAAAAAGTTAAATTTTTAGGTTTTCTAATGACAGCATAGGTCTCATTTCCAGTTACTTATACAATGGTATGCAAAGAGTTAAAATTAATGAATCTTCTTCAAATTGGGGTTCCGCAGGGTACAATTTTGGGACCGTTACTATTCAATATGTATGTAAATGATTTGGGCAATCATACCACATATAATGTTATACAATACGATGATGATACTATACTATTTACTTCATATTAATCTCCTGAAATTGCTATAAAAGTCCTCGTAGAAAACTAAAATTAAGAACAAGCCCATCTAAGTTCACAATGTAAATTGAAATTTAATGACACATACATAGAACAAGTTAATTCTTTTAAATATTTAGGTGTCATTTTTTATTCTCAACTTAATTTAAAAAAAAACAAATAACTAATGTTATTAAGAAAATGACTATTTCAATTAAGGCTCGTAGCAATGTTCCACAACAGCTTCCAACCACAGCAAAAATTCAATTGATTCACACCTTTATACTAAGTCATTCAATTATGGCATACTGTAAACCGACATAAATCAACAACTTTTGAATAAATTCAATGTGCAAATATAATGGGCTACAAAAATAGCAGTTAATCATTTATATAACAGAAATACAGAAATCTAAAAATTAACAAAAACTTTTCTAAATCCACAATGCATTATTTATAAAAATATATTAACTACTTTCTTTCAAATATTTGCTAATATTGTTCCATACCACAAAATCCAGTTTTCTATCCACTAAAATATTGCTTAGACATAATCATAGAACCCTAAAAATTAGGCCCCTTCCATATAACAAGAAAATAATGAAAAATTCATTTCTCAATGCATCAATAAATATATGGAATAATTTACCTAAATCTATAAAACAAATAAATAAATTAAGAGTATTCAAAAACGAAATTAAAAAATATTTCTGTAGTTATACAAAGGAAAGGTTTGAATACAAAAGGCGAGGTTTAAAATTTTTTAATAGTGGTTATTGAATAGACCGCATCTAACCTAAATTCGCCATAGCCCAAGCTAGTAATTGTAATTATTTTAATAAATATTATTTTTGTATGTGTTGTTTTGTATGAATTTTGTTCCTTTCTTTCTATTGTTTGACGCTATTTAGAGTTTTAAACAGTATTTCATATTGTAAAAAGCAACTCTAAATATAGATATTTCATTTCATTTGTTTGTTTTTAATTTTTTAATGACGTAATTATTTTAGTAGTATTAGCAATGGTTGAATGTAAAAGTTACAACTGCTACACTTAATTAAGATTTCTTCTTCTTCTATTTCTTCAATAAACAACCCCAGTAAACAATTTTAGTAAAAGTATTCAAATATGTTCGACATACAAAGTCATCGTCTCTAAATTTACATGAATTATGAGAGGCGAAGTAACATCATTGCTAAAGTTGCATTTTAGAACTACAAACAAAATGTACCTGCATGATATATAATATTAATTAATGTGCATCTAATGTATTTTGTGAGTTCAGTGAAAGAAATCTGTAAATGTGTTTAGCATACTTGTATCTCATTGTGTTTTGCCGGTGATTTGAATAACAGAATCATTGAAGTAATTTTTGAAAGACAGACACATTAATTATTTTAATCTGGAACACACACATTTATTATTATTATTATTATTATTATTATTATTATTATTATNGCTAGTACTATATTTTCATAAAAATTGCTAATAAGTGACTTGTAATCGCAATTTTTATTAGATAAATTCTGGACATTTAAATGAACGTAATTAATCATATCTTCCTTAGATGAAACATTTTTTAGATATGTTTCATAATTGAGCAAAGGACCAGGATTTGCTTCGATTCCATGTTTAAGTAATAACAAAAATTTTAAAACCAAAAATGCCAAAAGCTCTTTGAAGGGATTTTTTCTAGGTATATCTGTTATTGGAAAAATGCTGATAAAAGTTGCAAACTTAGATTTTAAGAAAAATTTGTGTTGGTGAACTACCCGTAGTAATTATCTGCATGATAATATAAAGGATTCTATGAAATAGATTTGCATAGAAATTACATTGCGGGAATTTTTAAAATGCAATATTAGAATTCTCGTTCCCGTCGCTATGATACATATTTCTTGTTTGGCATTTTGCAAAATTTCAAACATTGCTAATAGATGTATTCGATATTTTATTTTGCGATTTCTGTCGAACAGTCATAAGGCATATTTAGTACATAACAAATAATCTGCTACGTATTATTTAATGTTTCAAAGTTTATAGTTTATGGATTAAATATTACATTATTTATCTATGCAGAAAAAGTTTTCCAAAATTATTATTTACCTTTATTTA
>CABFPE010000185.1:1097133-1118711 GCA_900660155.1 Hofstenia miamia
GTAGAGATAGGCTGGCCCTTCTGA
This sequence comes from Hofstenia miamia, assembly GCA_900660155.1. Classification (NCBI taxonomy): domain Eukaryota; kingdom Metazoa; phylum Xenacoelomorpha; order Acoela; family Hofsteniidae; genus Hofstenia; species Hofstenia miamia. Next base: position 1,097,158 of record CABFPE010000185.1, read on the forward strand.
AAGATATCCTTGATGGTCAGTTTACCATTGATGTATACATGCTCTGGGATATCACCTTCTAGCAATGCATTCCAGGTATCCTTATACTCCTTTGTTTGTATAGATCTGTTAACTTCAGAGGTGGTTGAGACATAATTAATATGGTCTGTAAGTTGGGCAGAGACTTTCTTCTATCCCTAGTGCACTCTCCATGATGGCAGAATCAGCAGTGTCATTAAGCAAGGCAGTGGGATGCATAAAAAGCTGTTTTTCTCAATGTTGTTTTCCAACTGGGCAAAGCTGGACTTGTTCTGAAGGGAGGCTGTCCCAATTGTAACAGGGTAGTTTATTTTGGCATCCTTGATGGAGTCCTGAAAAGCACTGTGGAGTCCATGGCTCTGTAAATTTTCAATATGAGTGGTAGAAATGCGGGCTGTGTTACATTCTATGTCCAAGGCAAGTTGTCACCCTGGTGATAGTAGAAGGACCAGTTCTTCCTTAGTTAGAATTTTGGTGAGGCACCATTTCATTAAACCTAAGATATCATTGTCACTGTTGGGCTCAACAATTCTATCAACTATCACTGGCTTTTCTGTGAATTCTTCAGGGTGGTGCTTGATTGTTAAGATGCATTTGTTATCAGTAAGAGACCAGGCAGGCGTGAGCTTGGGTGAGACTGTGACCCCAGAAAAATTCTCTAGGTTGACAGCTTCAATGAGGGCTTTTGTTGCTGGTGATACCTCAATAGCTGAGGAGGATAAGAGCTCTTCCTTGTGGTAAAACTGTTCAGGCGTTTTCATTTTCTGCCCTAAAATGGTGATTGGGATGATCTTGCCATCAGTATTAGCTTGCTGCTGGGTTTGGGTAAGTTTGCTGTACCCACACTCAGGATAATTGAGCTGCTCCAGGTTAAATAGAATTTCCATGCTTGACAGAATGTTGTAGTGACCAACCAACACAATGAACTGTTTTGTTGAACCATATTCACGGCACATGAGTCAACTAGTGCACATAGGTGCATACTCAGAGTTAAGAGAAGGAAACTTGGTCTTGGTGGTGGCTCCCCACATGTACTTCTTGAGTGTGTCTGAGAAGATATTTAAGTTGGAGAACACAACTCCTAATTGGTTAACAATCATTTGCAGTGGAAGGCAACCAAGGGGTCCACTGGATCCAATGAGATGAGCATAGAATTTCTTGAAACATTCCATTGCCTTTTTTGTCTTCCCAGGAGAGGCATGCAATGAGTAAGAGTGGAGCAGCCTCTTCATAACTTTCCAGGCAGCTGGACTGATAGCAAGTTCATGAGAACACTGTTTTGCAAGTCTCTCCCTAGTGGGCTTATCCATAGGTAGCTGAAGATGAGGATCAACTGTAAGAAAAGTGGCAAGAACCCACATGGCTGCATGGGATTGGATCACCAGTGCAAATTTTTCTGAGAACATCTTTTCTGAAAAGTTCTGAAGATCTTGAGTGTCATGGGACAAATGTAACTTGGCAAGCATTCTCTTGATGGATAGATGATATTGTGATGTGGGGCTCTGAATGTTGATGGTAGGCCATTGTGTCTCATGGCTGTGATCTGCTTTCAGATTTATCTATACCTCATTGATTTCTTGCATAGGAGCAGATCTGTGTAGATGATCTTAGTAGCCAAGATCATGTGAGTATTATACATGCTTGTGGGCTGGTAGNCATAGGAACACTGCTTCACGAGTTTCTCTCTGGTGGACTTATCCATGGGTAGCTGAAGGTGAGGATTGATGGTGAGGAAAGTGGTGAGAACCCACATGGCTCCATGGGATTGGATCACCAGCACGAATTTTTCTGAGAACATCTTTCCTGAAAAGTTCTGACAATCTTGAGTGTCATGGGACAAACATAACTCAGCTAGCATTCTCTCGACAGATCAATGATATTGTTGATGGTAGGCTATTGTGTCTCCAGGCTGTGATTTGCTTTCAAATTTGTCCACACCTCATCAATTTCTTGCAGAGTAGCTGTGCTTTGCGAAAATTCAAAACTGACGTAGAGATCTGAGACATCAGAGTGGAGGCCAGGCAAGCTGATATTAATTGACTCTAGTGATTGAGCCTGGATGCATGTATTGATGATCAGACAAGTATTGACCGTGAGACAGTGAGTTGGGATCTTCTTGCATAAGAGCAGATCCATGTAGATGATCTTAGTAGCCAAGATCATGTGAGTATTATACATGCTTGTGGGCTGGTAGGAGCTGCTATACAGAACAGTAAAGTTTTCCATATGAAAGTGCAAACTCTCAACACTTTGTCCGGGGTAGGATCCTGGTACTCTTCTTTTAAGAACATAACTAAGTGTATCTTCTCCACCTTGGTGAGGCAATACGCTATTTCAATTTTTTCCATGATTCAGGGGTGGTTCACCTCATTGATGTGGAAGAAGTAGACAACTAGCAGGTTGTCAAAATTGATGTTGACACATTTGAATTTTTTATTTTCTTTTTTGCTGTTTAGAAACTGGCATAGGTGGGACAAGTTGAAGTCCTCATTGAACATAGTTTACATGATACTTTGCCAGTAGGGTCGCACCATGCCAGCTAACATTTTTTAATTGTAACAAATAATTGCATTGATCTGGGGTCTATGCTCTGCATTTATGACAAAGGGGATCAAGTTGACTGAACTGGTTAGATCCTTAGTGTTAAACTTCCATCACAACCTATTCTTAGTCTCTTCTGATATGTTGTCTCTAACTAAACAAACTGCTTTCTGAGTAGCAATAAAATACAGATGTAGGATCTCATCACCAACCTTAGATGTTTTAGCTTTACATTCCTAAACTTTTCAGGGCCTAATACTAGCTGAGTCATGGGAGGAAGGACAAGGACTACTAGGGGGTTTTGAGTCAACATGGGGTGAGGTTAGGTTTGACAATTGGGCAAAAGGCACTCTATGCCCCACAGATTGACACACAGAGAGTTGTCTCCATGCATAGTTGTCCAAGGTCCACTCCTGCTCAGAGAGTTGTCACATGAAGTCCACTCCCAAGGAGAGAGGTGTCTCCCCTCATAGTTGTGGCTGCTATGATCTTTAGTTGTAAACAAAGACATGTAATAATTTGAAATGTATAAATTGAGCAATGATGTAGAGAATGGNGGGAAATTTTGTGATAATTATCTTTTGATTGTATATTTGCAATGATGTCATTTTGATGTAAAGTCTTATTTTGATTTTAGTTTATGAAAACAATTTAATGTCCCCTTGATTAGGTGCTACATATTATTATTGCTCAAATTGAATTGTGAGGTAAATCCATGACATGATTATCCTATGATCTTTAGTTGTAAACAAAGACATGTAATAATTTGAAATGTATAAATTGAGCAATGATGTAGAGAATGGTTAATAGAATTTGTCTAGCTTCAACTACACTAACATTTATCATTTAATTTATTTACTTCTTTTTCAATATGCAAATAACTGTGTAAGTTAAGGCAACAATTTGGGAGTACTCTCCTCAAGTACTGGCACAACATGTAGCATCTAGAGATTCATGTAGCCTAAATTGTGGATCTTTTAGGTACAGCTACATATAGGGAAATAATAAACCTGTCATTCTATTGCAACAAGTACATGCACCAATAATTGATGACAATGTGATGATATTATACCTTTGGTTAGCATGAATGCATGGTAACTACATGCTATTATTTAGTGAGATGAGAGATAACAATCTAAATGAGATTTTTACTGTTATCAATGATATAGATAATAAATTGTGAGACAATTAGAGTAGCACCATTCACTCATGTTAAGCACTTCTCCTTATGGACATTGCTTCAGCTGGAAGCCATATGAATTGGCCATCTTGGATGTTACCTAAAAAGTCTTAGTTACTTGGATGAATTACCAATGTTTGTTTTAATAAATTTGCTGCGAATTTATGGGAATCTGGGCTGTTATAATAAGGTAACTACTACAACCTTCTGCCTTGACAATTAGTTTTATAGTGTAATTAGAGTGCCAGCCTACAATTCTACATGGTGACCTTGACAGGACTCCTAACATGATCCTGAACAACTGTGGTACTGTCAATGGTCATTAGATGTTCTTAACTTGTTTTGCTTGGTTGATATTTGGTTAAGTTTTGTTGTCTCTTTGCTTCTATTTGTTGGAATTTTTACCTAATACTGCCATACCCATTTTTGGTGTTTATTTGTGTCTTGAACCTCTATCTGTTGGTTGTTGGGGAAAATGCTCCTAACTGTCAGTTATCAAGTTATTTGGAAAGTTTTATTTTTCTTATGGATTCTAATCATACAGTTGCTTGCTCTCCTCATTTTGGGAATCCTCCTACACAGAGTGGCGTCCCCTGTACAAATTGTGGTGGCCTGGACAATACCTCTTGTTCCATTGGGTCATTGTTTAATTTATCATTGAACACTCAAAATGCTCCACCAATTCCTGTTCATCCTTACAGTGGTTCTAGTAATCCCAGTCAATCTACCCCACATTTAGATGCTCATCAAATGGAAATTGAACACTTAAAAGAATCATTATCTCAACAGGTTGCAATGTGAAATGAATGTGAGTGCCATGTTGAGTCTCTGCAAGCAGAGCTCAGCACTCAGCATGTTGCTTTTCAAAGAATGGAAAGACAAATGCTGGAATCCACCTTTGCCCTAGAGCTCCAGACACAGGAATTTAAATCTGCCATGACTCATGAGGATATTCATTCACCCAAGCACATGTCAAAGAACTATGTTACTCTTGCTGCACTGGATGAAGCTCTTAAGGATCTTGCTGGGAAAATTACAAATCAGTTTGCTTAAATGGTATTGTCTCAATCAGGAATTGTTACTAATTCTATAAAGGCACATTCTCTACCTGAAACTATGGCAATGCCAAACATCATCTACTAATTGTAACCCCACTTTTACACAGTCTGCAATTACTAATGTATCTACTCTTGCTATTCTGGCTACTGCTCAATCCTGTTATGTTTCAGCTATAGCTGATCCAGTTCATATGACTGTCATACCTACAATTAATGAACATGTAAGTGATGGAAGATCTAACCTTTAGGACAAGTAGCTGACTGTGGTATAGAAATTCTATCCTTCCTCTCAAATTGAGTGGTGGACAGGAATTATTTAGCAAGCACTCAGTGCTTCCAAAATTTACAAGGCAAATTAATGATGTGTCTCAGTCATTTGGTGAGTAGTTTTTCTTATTTAAACTCACCATGAAACAATACCAAAAATCTCAAGAAGCCACTGTATCTCAGTTTGTACATTAGCAGTTTGGCTTACAATCAATATATGATTCTTGATCATGCAATTAAAACAGATTATCAGTTGTTTGTTGGGTTCTTTGAAGACCATTATAGAGCTCCAAATATCAAGCATCAATATAAGACCCTATTATGTGATATGTATTTTAAGTGAGGTGATGATATTCAGAACTATATCACACAGGTAGAATGATCATTTCAGCTTAGTAGTTTATCTGCTGAGTATTCATAACATGATGTCTTTTCTTGCATATGTCAGGGTTTTCTTCCATACATCTGAAATCAGCTAGAAATAAAATGCAATCTGGAAGAAAATTTACATGAGATTTAAAATGCAATCTGGAAGAAAATTTACATGAGATTATTTGAAAGGCTATTAGTTTCATATATGTGATCCATAATTCAAACCATATAGATAAAGATGTCACTGAATTAACCAGACCCAAGAGTAATTCTGAATCAAGTAAGACCAAGTTGATGGAAATTGGTTCTTTCAAGAAAGCAGTCCCCTTTAAAAAGGAATTTGACATGGCATTGTTCAGATGTTTCTGATGAGGGCAAAAGGGACATTTGAAATCAAATTGTCATTTCATGATACAGTTAATAGCTGATGGAGAGGAATTATTAATTGATGAACCTGAATCCCCTACTGAAAATTTAGTTTATTTGATGGATGATGAATTACTATCACTTGAGAATTTAAATTAAAAGAAGTTCCAGCTCCTCTAAAATGCACACAGGACATCCTTGTCATCACCAGTTTAATCAGAAAAAATATAATTCCTGTGGAGATAAACAGACATATAATTAATGCAACTATTGATACTGGAGCTGCTGCATATATTATCAGCGATGAATGTTGTAAAGATTTATGTATTTTGTGAGATGCTTTAGATCCGTCATTGGGTAAACTTATAGATGCTTCAGGAAATAACATCTCCTTGATGGGAAAACTGTGTGATATAGGAATGCACATTCATAAAGAGCCATTTGAAGTCAACCTAATTGTAGTAGATACATCAGATCACCAATTACCCTATGATCTCATATTAGAGAATGATTTCTTAGAATGGAATGCATGCATTATTGATTACAAAAGTAACACCATCTCTATTAAGGATCAAGAAGACATGCAATTAACCACTATCCCAGAAAAAGAAATATATTTTAAATTAACTGAGCCTGAGTATCTGGAAACAAAACATTGGACAAGAGCTGCTGTTTTTATTGACACTACCATTAACAGAGATGTTATGGTAGCCAGTCAATGAGGTAAATATGTAAGGGGAGTAATGTTTTCACCTGACTTATGCCACGTTCAATGTGGAAAAACTTATGTAATGATTCTAAATAGTTCTAAATTTTCTGTATGCTTTGCTACTTCCCAGTTGGAAATAGTGGTTGTCCCAGTTTGGATAGAGATGGTTAACACTTCTTGTTTCTCAATATACACTGCAATTCACAATCTTGACAAACCTTCTAGTTCCATAAAAATCCCTACAGTAAATGGAGATACTCATCTACATCTGAATAATGAGGAGAATGATCATTGATAGCAGTTCTCAAAAGTAATAATGAGGTTTTTAACTATGGAACAATTAGTATTGGTTAAGCCATAGCAAAGAATATGCAATAGAGATGAACCATGACAAACCCATTCAATTGCCAGTACAACAAGTACCAGAGAATCTCAAAGCAGAATATGAAAAGATACTAAGTGATTTAATCAAAAGCAGCANGAACACACAAATGAGAGCAGATTTAGCTCACACATGTAAAGCTGATGCGCAAATGACACTCTTAATAGCAATAAAAGGCATTTGCTTGAACGAAAAATACTTTGAAATCTTTTCACGGAAAATGAACAAATTACGGGAGATGACACCTATAGCAGAGAACATCAGAGAGACTTGATTTTTAAAATATGCGAACACTGTCACCACCGAATGTGAAGCAGTACTGAAAATGTATAAGCAATCCANAGTACCAGAGAATCTCAAAGCAGAATATGAAAAGATACTAAGTGATTTAATCAAAAGCAGCATTATTCAAGGGAGCAATAGCCCTTATGCTGCTCCAACCATTTTTATAAGGCAGGAAGAGAAATATTGACTTTGTATTGATTTCAGGAAACTAAATGATGTAACTATAAAGGATGCTTATCCTCTCCCAAGAATCAAAGATCTACTCTATGATGCCAGCCAATAAAAGTTTTTCTTCTGTCTTGATTTATGTAAAGCATACTGGCAAGTTCTGATGAGTATGTAAAAAAGTTCTTAAAGGTAAGGCTAATAGTTAGAGCCAGGAATTTCAGCATACATTGATGACATATTAGTAGCTTGATAAATTAACATGCACTTTGGAATTGCTGTAAAAAGACAGACTAAAAGTTAATGGTAATAAATGTTCATTGTTACAAATGAAAGTAACTTTCCTCAGCAGGGTGATTGAACATGGGAATATATTGATTAAAACAAATGCTAAAGACTTCCTTGAAAAAATTGAGACACTGAAACATTGAAAGGATGTACAATGTTTAATGGGTTTTCTTAATTATTATGGAATGTTTCCCCCTGATTTGGCTGATAAAACTAAGAACATCTCACATTTACTGAAGAACCCTACTGAATTTAAATGGACATGGAATGAAGCAGATGCCCTAGAACATATAAAACAGGAGCATGAAAAAAATTCCATCATTAAACACAGCCAACTATAGTAAAGATTTTATAGTTGATTGTGATTCCAGCACTGTTGCAATCAGTGGAGTATTAAGTCAGGAGATTGACGGAATTGAAAGTCCCATGCAATATTTTAGTAGCAAGTTAAGAGCAGCAGAAAAAAATTATGGAGCCACTAAGTGTGAAATGTTAGCATTAGTTGAATCCTTGCAGAAATTTTGATATTTTATTCTGGGATGCCCTTTTATAGTTTGTACTGACAATAGTGCTTTGGCATGGCTGAAAAAGTTTTCAGGAGATAAGTTGAATATTGTGGCTCAATGGATTGAGTATCTAAATGATTTCTCATTTTCCATCCAACATTGGCCTGGCTGATTGCATCTCAATGCTGACTACTGGGCAGCCTTACCCAGTTATGAGAGAGATCTCAAGAAACCTACTGGAGAGAAGATCCCCTTTGGAGTTATTCCTAATGCTGAATAGGAATTGATTCCAGAGATTAATGCTGATATGAATTGCAAGGCTATTTTGCCCATTATGATAAAAGAAGAAATCTCTTAAGACAAGATAATATTTCATGAACATCACAATCAAGTATTATCTGAGATAATAGAGACAATTAAGGATCTGTTTTTTCCTACCACTCCTGTGGTAAATCATTATTTTAAAAGATATAACTGGAAGCTAAGTGATAACAGTATGCTATAAGTGAAGTGTAGGAACAATTGACTCACAATCCCTGAATACTTTTGCTGAGATCTAGTCAGACATGTACATGAGAAAGGACACCTCAGAATAATCCAAATGGAAAAAACTTTTAATACTTGATATGTCACTATAAGAATACAGTCTGAAGTTATAGATGCAATCAATTAATGTGAAAAATTCTTCTAAACAACTCTAGTCATTTCCCTGAACAGTGGGCAGAGCTTGAATGTTGAATGGCTGAAAGCCCCAATGAAATTGTGCACATGGACTTAGAACAATTTTCAAAGGATGATGAGGGTTTCCAGTACCTCCTAGTAATGATGGATCATTTCACCAAATATGCTCAGATTATTCCATTAAATAGTACAGTGTCTGAACAGATAGCTGAGAAGATAGTAAAAGAGTGGATATTAAAGTATGGCCCAATGTGTAAATTAGTATTTGATTGAGGACCACAATTTGAAAATAATTTGATGAAGGCACTAATGAGAGAGTTGGAAATTTTACATGAATTTACAACAGCCTATCACCCTCAGGCAAATGGACTGGTAGAATGGTTGAACCAGACTCTCATTAAATTGATTCAAGTGGCATTATCTTGTGCTGATTGCAAACATTAGAGATGAGTAATAGAATGCATCAAGTACTTTTACAACAAATTGGTCCACTCTACAACAGGGGTGAGCCCAATTAAAGCTATGTTAAGTTGTGAAGCATTAACATTGCTCTCTATGATATTCCCAAAATACACTGAGAACAGTGTTGAACACTATGTTTCTTGCCTTGTACAAGATATGCAAAAATACATTTAATGGTATGTCATTACACTAACAAATTTATTGTATGACAAAAGAAAACTTTTAATAAAAAATTGTAAGGTGATCATCTCCATTAATGGGTCAACAAAGTCTTCACGTACTTGCCTCATGTCATTACTGATCATAATCAAGTTCAAAAATTTGCAAATGATTGGCAAGGACCTTTCATGATAGAGAAAGTGCTTGACCATAACACTTATACATTAAATAATGGTAAAACTGTACATTTCCAGAGGCTCAAACAGGCCATAAAGGATATAGAGAACATAATTATAGATGACAATAGCAAATTTACATTAATTGATAATGGTATCAATGTTTTTGAAACATATGAAAATTTTACTGATTTTGCTGAAGATGACTTCTCTGATACCAAGTTTTATGATGCTAATATTAATAGTAATGAACTAGATCAAATATGTGTATTGCCCCAGAGATTGGCTCAGGAAAACCCAAAATAAAATCCCAATGTTTGGGACCTTAACCTCATAAATCCATTTAGGAATGACACCCACAAGAAAGCAGAAATGAGAGTCGTCAGCTCCATCATCCCACCAAAGAATGAGAAGGAAGATGGGAAATAGGCAAGATGATACCAATGCCTCAAATAGGTGTGGGAGACACATATCTCTGCTTGACAAGGACTGTGATAGAAAGAGAGGACAAAATGAAGGTGCTGAGGAGATTCCTACCTCATGTGGGAGACACGTAGCTCTATTAATAGGAGAGGAGACAGCAGCTGCAACGTCCTCACCTTGCTACTACGTGGGGAGACATGTATCTCCAAGTGCGTGGGTAGAGCTAGCGCAAAAAACTGATAAAACAAAAACTGTTTGTAACCCTTTTAGTGCAATACAACCTGTAAGCAGCCCCAAAGGAGTGATTCAATTTGTAGAGGATACAGGGCACTGCTCAGGATTCCATGTTTATGAACTAAATTGAGAAACAATTGATGACTTTATAAACAAGCGACCATCAACTCTATCCCAGAGGTCCTCTAGAGAAGTAAAATTACCATGCCTCATGGCTTCACTGATAATGATGCCTAGACAAACGTACATTTCACAAAAGGACAATTTTTTCACATAACATTTACTTTTTCTATCTGTTTTTCTAATTTGTATGAAACTTGCATCATGCTCTTTGTTGTAAAAATTTCAAATCATTTATGATCAAATGGTGAGTGCTCTAAGTTTTTTGGCAAATTAGTACCAATAGTTACTAGTTCTTCAGCTTAATTTTCTTCATCATCTGGTTCTTCATCACTTCCTTCAGTTTCTTCTGACATTTCAATTTCACAGCTGTCTTCTTTAAAAGCATTCTCATCTTTGTTTTCATAGACATGGTCCTGCTGTCATTGATCGCTTCTTCCTCCTCATCTTCACTGTCAGGAAATTGAAACATGGGGAATAAGGCTTATTGGGCACTATGCTGGCGAGGCATAGACAGCGCAGTCATTTTGCAATCAAATTGATAAATTATTGTCATTGGTGAACATGACTAACAATGTATATATTGCAAAGTGGCGCCAAACATGTTTGTGACTGGAGCTAGCTGCAAATTGTGTGTCTGTGTGTTTGTCATGACACTTGTACAGTGTGATCTGAACTATTTGTTAATTGCGAGCTTATATGAGGAATTCAAGTGATAACAAATGTTTACAAAGTGTTTACCACTGACTGGTTGAGACTCCTTAGAGCACTTAGCAACTGAATAAAAAATGCTTTGTGAAATAAACACGGATTTATAAATGTAGTGTGAGTATATTCATCATCATTGAAATTGAGGTTCTCAGTAAATTATTGTAGTAACTATGGAGAAGAAAAATTGTGATGTTAACAAAATGGATGCAGACAACTGATTTAGGGTTTTAGGGAGAAATCATTACTGAAATGATTACACATAGCACTGCATTTCTAAAATTTTGATTTTGTGTGGCTATTGGTTATATTAACATAAACACTGTATGCAACCCAGATTGCACTGGTTTCAAAATATATTTCAAGAATAGGTCAAAAAGAGGTGGTGGTTTAATAATCTCAATTCCTAACTTTCTGAATCCAAAATGTAAAGAAGACTTAGAATATGATTATCGATTATTTTATGCACTTTGAATTAAAATTAAGCAAGAATTGAGTTTATGTAGTAACAAATAATTAAAAGTATATTTAAAATTATATGAAAACTGTATAAGAAATGCAAAAAATTTGAACAAACTTAAAAAAATTTCTAAAAGAAAATGTTTTCAAAGCCCATTGCAAATTTGGAAAATCAAATAGATTAAATACTTGGCAACATGCACAAATTCAAGTTACTTAATTTTTAATATCTGTATTGTGTAAATCTAATTTTTAATTTAGCCTTTCCTTAGTATATCTTGAGATGGGCCAAATTTTGGGTCAGGCTGAGTCGGGTCAGGCTGGGCTAGGTCAGGTTTGGGCTAGGTTCTCGACATAGAAGTTTGGGCCGTGCTGGGCTTAGGCCTAACCCTAATGATTTTATTGGTATTTGAAGTAGAAGAAAAAATCACTGAAAAACCTAAACTTTGCAAATGCTTCTAACATCAAAATTTTGTCTGCTACAAGCAGAGAGCGTTTATGAAAATTCCCACTTACTTTGTGCTGATGTAATTTGATGTAAGTTGGCAGAGAATTTTTGAAATTGAATATATAAGATGTGATATGTTCCCTAAATGATAAAAAGGACTATTGCAATACTGGTAATAATTAGTTGTGGATAGTAAACTTATATTATGAAATTTGAGGCGGTGGTAGGAAGAGCTTATAAAACGTGATTCATTGGCCATAGGACATAGTACTCAGCAGTAGGTTGCAATATTTTAAATAGTTTCCATCATAAAATAGCATTATTATTTTACTGACTCTAAATACCAATATTTTTTCACTTTCTGGTATTCAGGCCATTTGAGTATGCTTAGCGGATTGTAACAAGCAAATATTTAAAGATTAATAAACAAAAATACAAACATTATCTATTTTTACTACCTCTTATTGTGAGGGATGTCCATGAAAGTGTTAAAATATGTTGTTGTAGGAAAATATATTATCAACACTTTAAATGAAATTTGTGTAAACACTTGTCAAATCTCTTAGTGAACTCTGGTAGTTTTGTTGAACGTGTACAAATACCTCATTTGCAAAATAAAATAAAAACAAATTTCATTTTCATGTAGAATAAAGTTTTAAGAAATGCTCTTGTTGTGGTTCCTTTTTCATAAGCTGTGTTGACATGCAAATGGCTAATTACTATATAATCTATTTCAGTGTAAAATTGGGAGTTAAGTTTTGCCATGTCCAGGAAATAACAAAATATCTGGAGATTAAACATTCTGATAAATCATGGTCAGTTATGCAACAATCACCATTATCTCACTTAACATTACAATATTACCAATGAAAATATTTTTATATGCTTTTGATGAAAATTTAAGCAAAAGATTTAAATATCAGCACCTCAGTTCATAAAAAATGCTACACACCTCATTCACAATTGCTCTCTGATTTTTGATATTTTATTATTTTTTGACATGAAGACATTCAACAATTTTAAGAAGAAACCAACAAAAAGCTAAAAAAATTCTAACCTTAGAATGCACAAGGCGGTCAAATGACCTTTTTACTCATGCACTATGAGAAGTTCTCAGCAGGTACATGTCATAATTTGATATTCATCTGTGTCATCACATCAAATTACTTTGTAAACATCTCCATGGGAAATCAACGCCACTATCAAGTACGTAAAACCACAATTTACACTTAATGCACAACCTGGTCAATTGACCTTCATTTAAAACTTTTCAGCTGTTTGAAGTAGTTTTGCTTACATTTTCAATTCTTCAATACTTTTGCAATGAGATCTTCAAAGCACAATGCTTACACCATATTAGCTTCCTTACAGGACAGTGGAAGCTGCTCTGAATTATGAAATTCAGATGAAGGCCAAAGCATGTCTCCCATTACAACCAGTTCTGATTCAGATGACTCACACTCAAAAGATGATGTTAATTTGAACACAAATACTTCTGACAGTAGTGGAAGTTCTATTGACAATGTAATGATTGCAAAAGACAGGTCTGCATGGACATCTGCATTTGATTATACCATGTTTCAGAACACTTCAGTTATGAATATATTTAAACACCAAGGCGGACCAACTCTGTTCATCTGTAATCGTGTTGAAGAAATCAATGATGTCCTTTTTGAAATGTTTGGTCATTAGAGTGATGATGGTTTGCTTAGATTCACCAATCAGCATATAGTGCAATCCCTTAATTCAACATTCAACAGAGTTAGTGATTTCAGAAGACGAAATTTTAGCATACATTGGTCTTACAATTGCAAGAGGAGTATACAAAGGATATGATGAGCTACGTCACAGTTTATGGAATTTAGAGTCTGGCAGACCTATATCTACTCACAGATTTAAAATAATTTGAAAATTTTTGTTTTCATTGGAAAAAATACATGAGTCTTATTGTAGTATATTTGCATCCCTAAGTTGTAAATTGATAATATGTGTTGATTTAATAATTAAGCGATGATAAGCAATGTACAATTAGTGATTTAATATTCTTTGTATTCTGATTGGTTGCTTGTATGAGGAATCCATTTTGTTTGCGTAATTTGAATCTCAGACATCNCAAGAGGAGTATACAAAGGACGTGATGAGCCACGTCGCAGTTTATGGAATTTAGAGTCTGGCAGACCTATATTTTCTGCAACAATGAGTATTGCAAGATACGAATTCATCACCAAACATTTGCGTTTTGATGACAAGAATACTAGATCAGCTCGCAAAGCAAATGATAAATTTTGTCATATTAGAAGTTTATGGGACAATGTAATTGAAAATGCAGCTAAATGTTATAAACCCTACAATAACGTTACTGTTGATGAGCAACTGATGGGATGTCGCACAAGATGCCCATTTACGCAGTACATGTCCTCAAAACCGGACAAGTTTGGCATCAAATTTTGGCTTCTTTGCTGCTCAGAAAGCTCTTACGTGCTTGGTGGTTTCCCTTATCTTGGCCGTGATGAAAGCAGGCCACAAAACTGTGGTTTAGGAGAGCACATTATTCTGAAAATAATGGAACCTTACTTTGAGTTGGGATTGAATGTAACAGCAGACAATTTCTTCTCCTCACTATCAGTTTGCAAAAGGCTCCTTCAGAAAAAGACAACATACTTGGGAACAATTCGTTCAAACCGTAGAGAAGTTCCTAAAGAATTAAATGCTCCTAAGGATCTATTCAATAGCACATATGTTCAAGATAAAGATTCAAATGTGATTCTAGTGAGCTATCAAGCAAAACGGAATAAAAATGTTCTTTTGATATCTACTATGCACTCATTTCCTCAAACAGGTCTTGCGCCAAAGTTCAAACCTCAAATGGTACTCGACTATAATAAAACAAAAGGCGGAGTTGATACTGCAGATCAAATGCTCAAGTACTATACATCAAGGACGGCTACACGAAGGTGGCCTGTAAACGTTTTTGGAAATATTGTAGACATTGCATGTCTAAATTCTTTCATAATTTGCAAAAAATTAAAGATGTTCAAAAACTCTCGTCGTGAATTTTTAATAGAACTCTCTAAAAAACTGTGTAAAGCACATATTCACGAAAGAAAACGCCATCAAACATCGATATCTATTGTTATCCAGGAAAAAATGAGAATTCTGGATAATACAGAAAAGTATCCCGAAGTGAAAAACCGAAAATCTTGTTGCATTTGTAAAAAAAACAAATCAACCAAAAATTGCAGCATTTGTAAAAAAACCACGTGGTCCTTGCGCACTGATTATTTGTAAAAATTGTTCATCAACATAATGTTTTAGCTTTTTAATTGTTTGCACTATAAATATTACTGTATTGAATAATATCTACACCTACTATCCAGTATATTTTTTAAAAGGTCAATTGACCAGGTTGTGCATTTTAAGTAATTTGATTTTTCATGCATTCTAGGGTTAAGAAAAATATTAACCAACTTCATAAGTACAGATTTTGGTGTAGACCTAAACTGAACAACATCACCAATTTCTTGAAGACAATTATATAAACGATTCCGGTAATATTGCGTTTTAAATTTGGTAAAGTAAGAATAGCAGTAAAATACGTATTCCACAAAATCATGTGATGGATGGTGTAATCCTCCACGGTTTAATTTAGTAAAAAAAGGCATCGGGTTCAGACGGATGTTCATGCGACAGAAGCAGTATTTCTGTTGAAGCAACATATTCACAAATGTAATAGAGACACCTCTTTTCATCTGAGCTAATTTCACTGACGTAGTTCATTAAATTATCTAATATATTAACATCATCTTCAAGAAATTGAAGAGTACATATATGGCAAGAATGAACAGTCAGACCAACTAAAATGCTCCCTCACTCCAAAAGCAGTTTTGCTCTATCAATGTTATGAGTAAACATTACATCTGCGGTTGTAATGTAATACTTGCCACCCGAAGACTGTCGAAAATGGCCAAATTGCCTTCAAGATCATCTTGTTGAAAAAAGGATGATAAATGAAATTATGACGACATGAATTGGAAAAGAAAGGCTTGACCATTATCGCGAGTATTGTGTGAGCTAATTTGTTAACATCGTCCAAAGCTTGACCAAAGATGCTGCCTCCTCTGTACACCAATTACGGCTTAATATAAATTTCATCAATAATTAACCAACAGTTTTTTGATCGCGGTGGTAATTTAGAATTGTTTGCACTATAAATATTACTGTATTGAATAATATCTACACCTACTATCCAGTATATTTTTTAAAAGGTCAATTGACCAGGTTGTGCATTTTAAGTAATTTGATTTTTCATGCATTCTAGGGTTAAGAAAAATATTAACCAACTTCATAAGTACAGATTTTGGTGTAGACCTAAACTGAACAACATCACCAATTTCTTGAAGACAATTATATAAACGATTCCGGTAATATTGCGTTTTAAATTTGGTAAAGTAAGAATAGCAGTAAAATACGTATTCCACAAAATCATGTGATGGATGGTGTAATCCTCCACGGTTTAATTTAGTAAAAAAAGGCATCGGGTTCAGACGGATGTTCATGCGACAGAAGCAGTATTTCTGTTGAAGCAACATATTCACAAATGTAATAGAGACACCTCTTTTCATCTGAGCTAATTTCACTGACGTAGTTCATTAAATTATNAAACGTAATGTATAAGTTCGGTAAGTTGACTAAAAAATTTTATAGATCCAATTGCGGGATGTTTGACACTGGTCAATTTGGAAAAAGATTCATAATTGAAAGAAATTTCTTCTGACTGTGAAGATGTCTCCAAAGGACAATAAAATCCTTACAAATATAAATGATATTTTGCTTAATTATTTCGGTTAAATAAGTTAAATCTAGTTTTCGCGTGACATGCATGTATAGATTCTGTAAATAAACAAAAAATTTGGTGCATTACTTGAATGAAGATTTTATAAGGATTTTACTGTATTTCGTTTGAGAAAAATTATCCAGTCAAATATAGGACCATCATGATGGATGCTTGTTATCACAAAAAAATTGTCACTTTGAGAAACGGAGAGAAATATGTTGTCAGGAACACGTTTTTTTAATTCCTCTTCATGCAAACACTTTGGCTTTCATAACGTCTAAATCCAAAAAAGTGTTAATCTCATTTGGCTGTGAATTTCTTAATGCACTTGAAGATTTGGCAGTACTGCGAACATTTGCAGCTGGAGTAGGAATAATGGAAGGTGGCACGTTGGGAAAAACAGAAGGAGGGTTTGCAGGAACTCCACTTCTTTTAAAAATAGCATTGTCAGGCCAGTGCTTTCGGCAAACGCCCATGTTGATTGTTAAGTTTTTGCAATCAATGATATTTGGAAGCGCATTTTGCCATCTACGACATTTTTCAGGGTCTTTTGGAAAACTGTAATTTGAAATTCTTTTGTTTAACGTTACAATGGACTTATTTCTGATAGTATCATATCTGGTTTTGCATCCACCAACAGAACATTTCTTCCCCATTACAATTGGTAAACTAATAATGAGTATTTTACTGATTATTTCTTGGGTAAACAACATCAACAGCATTTGTATTTTATCCAATGGGAATGATTTATCCTACATCAATCAAATAATTTCTCACAATCATAAAGCACCATGTTTTTCAAGACATGTAAATATTATTACGAATTAGATGGGAATAAAAACGTAAACAACATCTGTCACACTACTCGATTTTGCAACAAAATTATTAAATTATCAAGCCAGCCCTTAAGTTTTAAATAATATTTTCGGTGTCATGTCCTGTTATTATGTACTCCTTAACTGGAGATGACTTTCATATTCAATTCCGCAGACGCACCCCGATTTATTCAAATGTTACCATTTAGAGCCATCTTTATTGTTGGAAAGATATTCAACCAATCGTGTACTATGTTACTAAACATCCATGGTAACAATTTATCAATCATACCAGGTCTTCGTAATATTACAGCAACAATGCGCATCTCATCGCAGCTGAAGTCAATTTGAACACCATAGTAGTCATTTACTCTATCAACTGTTAGTGGAAGGCAGTAAGAATATCATTCTTGATTCTGGAGTAGGCTCGCTTTATTTGAATGAACTGTTTGAACTGGACTCATCTATTATACAACAACAATGATTTATCCAAACAAAATTCAGCAGCCGGGGCATTCTGAGAACAGCGATCTGCAACTTCACTATCCAAATCTTCCAAAAATTATAGTAGTCTTATATGCATTTTCTTGATCACTTCCATAAGCAGTAATAAGATAAGAACTTCCTCATTGTATTAGGAGTCGTATCTTTCCAAATAAACTTTGAGTTGAGTTTCTGTTTTGTATATACTCTACTAATCGTCCATTAGGCTAGCTTTTCGAAAGATTCAAAAGTCAAGAAAATATCACAATAATTTTCTAATGTGTTCTGAGGGGAATATACTCGCCAACCAGTCTCCCCTTCAAACTGAAAAGCAGGGGTGTATCTCTATCAACCATCACGAAATGCCAATTGCTTTCAAAGCAAACAGTTTCTTCCATGTCTACTTTGGCAATGGTATTATTGTCACTTTCACTCAATGAATAACCAGACAGATTTTCTCTATCATTGTGCTCTTTGGCTTCATCACCAGACTGGTCTTTCATTAATTTTTGCCAGTTTTGGTTAACAGTAGAATCACCAACTCGTTATCGAAGCCCTTTTTTAATAATTATAATGCAAAAATAACTCCTTGTTTTTGCCAAACAGTTTGACTTTTTTAAATATAAAACATGTACAAGAGTACACCAGTTTTGAGTGAATGGCAGGGTTCTTCAAAGGCATTAAAAAGTTTGGTGCTTCTAATATTAAAGGGTGGTGAGATTCTGATAATTAGGTTGATGAAGCTGTTTAGGTCAATCAATATTGTTTATATAAAACTTTACTGAAATCCCTATTCAATCACCAATACTTTTTTCATTTTAGTGGTAATGTGGTAATAGAGACCAGCTTTTATGACAACCACATGTTGATTAACCAATCTCGAGTGCGAATTCACTATGTCTAAACTGTTTTGATTTGCATATTTTAGATTATTTGTAAATATTAGTATCCTACAGTTCTTTCACATATCATGTAAATTTTGGTAATGTAAATTTGTAAAATTATTTATTATTTTGTAATTAATTTGCATGTGCATTCAAGTTCAGTTCTTAAAATCTTTTTTAACAATGTAAAATGATGTATCATTTTTTAGTTTTACTCATTTTCAAGGAATCGTACTTTGCTAATTAAGTTTCTCTATTTTATATTGGAGAGAATTGTTTTTATTCAAAATCATGTCAACTTAGAACTACAAGAATGCTTAATAGTTTTTTGTATGAGTTATTGTTACAATAAACATCAAGAATATATAACAATAACAAATTATTTCCAATTTTGATTTACTCCATATTTTACTAGGGTAAATAAACTGTTTATTCATAATTTTATTTTTGTAATTTTGAAGTTACTTTATTTTGACGCTTCATATCCATTTCAAACTTATCAAATTTTAGAGTTTTTAGTTACATTTTAAATGTTATATATCATTTACGAGTAAATTTAAATATGGGTTATATATGTTGTTTTATGTAATCGTCTTTGGAAATAGCACAAAATGTTATCACGATATTTCATTCATTGCTGCTTTGATGTTCAGATAAGACATTGTAATTATTGCTGGTAGAAATAATAAAAGAAGAGAACTGATTATACTTCAAAGTTTAAAAACTTAGTTAATTAATCGTGTACGTGTTTCTTTTCCGAACTGTAAATTTTCATAAGATGCATTGTAATCATTTAATCAAAAAGTCATGAAACTAAATCTTGTTCAACAAAATTCGAAAATCTTGGAGTATTGCAGTTTTTAAATGTGTAGTGTATTTTTTGGGTAATTAAAACCTTTTCGCAAAAGATTTGGCACATTGATTTTATGCGGTTTGTAATAAATCTCTCCGACCACAAACCTCCCTACATCAATTACTTCTGTCCTTCAACTTTCCAATTAAGTAAATCGCAGTATATTCATAAACAACCCCACCTCATTGCCTATTATCCCGTCCAGGTACCACCGCAATAATTACGGCAGCTTTGGTGGTCACTGCAAACCGCTGCAATTAACTATCCGAAATATCAAAACTAAAAAACATTTTACTTTATTTTTAAATATTTATAATTATACCACGCTCAGGCTAAGGATATAAATGATGCTATCTAAAATTTATAAATACTATAAGTATACAAGCGTGTCTCTTTACTTTGTTACTGAAAGAATCGAAGGTAATCCATGCTCTGATAGAATTTATTTTATAGCCTAGTTAGTAAAATCACAAATTGTGTGCATGTAAGTGTTCAAAATTTTGCTAGTAGTAGTAATTTATGCAAGAATAGTAATCGGTAGAACTGAATCTAGGATAACACACAGTGATTCCAACAACGTGTAGACATTTAATAGTAGTATATACAAATTTTTTCGCAAAGATAGAATACCTAGTAATTTATATCCAAAACTAAGGGTGGCGTCTTCTTAGCTCTTTTATCAAATTATTTAGGTAATCGAAAACAACGAGGTAAATTGGATTGAAATAAAGATGTATTCCACAGGGAACAATATCAGGTCCCTTGCTTTTTAATATGGGTTAATGACTTAAGTAATTTCACTAATTGTCATGTTATTCAACAGACTGATGACAATGCTATTTTGCTCAATTATATCGATTGAAAATGCAATCATAAAACTCGATTATCTTAATATTTTGCCTGACTGAAATTGCATGTTAATCCTACCAAAACTTAATTCTGTATTATAAAATCAAAAGCTAATTCAAAAAATTGTTCTCCACAAAAGCTAAACTTTAATGGCATCCAAATAAACCAAGTGGATAAATTTAAATACTTGGGAATTACATTTGATTCATTACTAACTTTTCGAAAGCAATGTAATATAATCAGTAAACGAATTGCTATTTCAATTAAAGCACTCAGCAAAATATCTCAGCAGTTATCTACAAAACCTAAAATTCAATTGATACATGCTATAGTTTAAAAGTCATTTATATTATGGCAATGTACTTTATACGCATGCAATTGAAAGTTTCCCAAAGAAAATTAATACATAGTTAAGATGGCCAATGAAGTTGGTAACGAACAACTATTCTGATATTAATATTAAATACAAAACTTAAGTAAAAATTTCTTAAATCCTCAATGCCTCATTCAGATAAATTTATTAACAACATTTTATAAGATCATATGCAACCTATATAAAATATATGTTCCTAATCTCGGTAAAATCGCACACCTAAATACACGCACTCGAAATATTAAACCAGTTCCTTGTAAAGAGAAAATAATGAGAAATTCATTAATACCGCTATAAAACTTTGGAATCATTTACCTAGAGAATTAGTTAATAATTTAAAGATAAGCAAAACCAGTTTCAAACGATATTAATATAATTCTAGAAAAATATAATTGAATTCAAATGGAGGGGTTTCAAATTTTACAACCAAGATTATTCAACTAAGAGAAATTAAAA
>CABFPE010000185.1:1124896-1166012 GCA_900660155.1 Hofstenia miamia
GGTTTATGATGTTCTGATCTTAGTTGGATGTAAAAATTTTCTTCTCTTAGTTGATGTTTGTGCATAAAAATTTCAGATTTTAGGTGCCCATTCATATGTTCCTTAATTCTTGTACCGCATATTTGTACTGATGATGTTTTATATAAACGAAACCGGTCTATCCTTTCCTTAGCGTCTATGCTAAAAATAAATATGAAGAAGCTCAGTATAATCACTTCGAAATATATATATATATATATACATACAGAGGCGTCGCGTCTTTAGGGGCTCATGGGGCCCGGCCCCACCAAGATTCATATAATTACAAATCTAAAAATTTAAATATAAGTGAATGCAAATTTTCATGTTTTGCCCTGATTAAGTTTGATATAAAATGCGAATTAACTGTAAAAGTTATTATAAAGATTGTGCAATATTAATCGAAAAGCTGAATTGTGTCGGTTAGATTTCTTACGCACATATTTAATAGCCAATCAACATAGAGCAAGGGCCAATTAATACCGTGCCCATTTCAAGTTATCAATCGCTGCTAGGAAACCTAAGAAATAACGCGACGCGTGATGAAATGAATCCCAATGTAAATATATTGCTTTTCGTGGGGCCTTAAGCGAAGGGCCCTTCGTAAGACAATTATACAAAGCCGTTTGTAGAATGCGACAAATTACCGCTAAAAAAATTAAATATACAGTATTGTATGACAATGATTCTTGATTGCAAATCACAAAATAAACATAGATGTGCATAGGCTTGTAAAATAATGCTGGATTATAATTAAACCAACAATTTGGCAAGCTGTTTGCTACAGCTAAAGGTACATTGTGGCGGTTAAGCCTTAATTGGGAGGTGCCTTCAGACATGTCTTTTTCTATGGTATGGAATTACTGAAGTTCCTTGAAGGACAGAAATGCCCTGAGATATCCCAACCACAAATTTAAGGAGGCGTCTTCCCCCTGAAGCTGGGATGAGCTAGCAGGAACTGACAGCCTGTGTTTAAAACTCTCCCCCCCCCCGACCAAGGCGCGGGACACATAAGTGTTCTAATTTTCTGTTTACAGAAAATTATCAGATTTTATAAAAACCAACTATTGCTCATTACAAACCAATATTGTTTTTACTTTTATTTAAGCATTTGTCAGTTAAATCTGCATTAAAATTCTTCACACAAGTTTTAAGTAAGTCAGGATAAAATTTTTCACTGTTATCATTTTTAATAGAAATTTTAATTTTTATAAATATTTAGAAAATGAACGAGATTGATTACATTCTGCAACACTGCTTTTCGTCATTAAGTTTCAATGATAAGCTTGAAATTTTAAAACTTGGGCCACACAAGCCTATGAACATTAATATCTTGCTCTTTTAATTCTACTTGGTTTCAAAAGATATCATGGCTCACTGCTAGTGAATCTAAAAATTTGCTCTTTTGTTTTGATTGTATTTTAATTGAACGAGAATCGATTTGGTCAAAGAAGGATTTAAGGATTTAAAACATATTTCTGAAAGAGTGAAACTCCATGAATCTAGCTGTAAACATCTTGAAAATTCAATGAAATTAAAAATGTTTGGGAAATCAAATATTGTCAGATATCAATGAAGGTTATTCTAACTCCAAGCAACAGCACAATGAACTAGTAAAAACGAATAAAAGCATTCTTGGGAAAATAATAGATACAATAGTTTTTGTGGGAAACATGAATTACCATTAAGAGGTCATGATGAAAGTTTGACTTCTACAAATAGGGGGATATTTATTGATTTAATTCATGAGATTGCCAAGTATGATAGTGAACTGTTCAATCACTTAAACAATGCAACTGAGTCTAAGAATACATCAGCAATTATTCAAAATGAAATTTTGACTTGTATATTTGATGATTATCATGATTGACTGCAAGAAAAAATACGTGATGTAAGTTTTGCTGCTGTACAAGCTGACAAGACTACAGATGTCTCTACAAATTCGTTTATGTCGCAAGCATTGAAGAACACTTTTTAACATTCAGCAATGTAAGAGATTGCTTCAATTATTTTAAGTGATGGAGCAGCAGTAATGCATGAAGACCGTGGTGGAGTAAAAAAATTATTCAAGACAATTTTCCCTATGTTTATATTGTTCACTGCTATGCTCATCAGCTAAATTTAGTAATGCAAAAATATGTTCTTCTGTAATACCGATTCGAACATTTTTTGCTCCACCTTCCGCAATATCAAATTTGTTTACATCTTCCAAACGATTAAATTTACTAACAGACATTGATAACAAGCGTTTACCTCATGTTATTGCAACAAGGTGGAATTTTCAATCTCGAGTTGTCAGTTCTGTTAGTACACAAAAAGAATCACTAAAACTATGTTTCCAGGCTATTTTAAGCGATGCTGTTTGGGACTTAAATTCTGTTCGAGAAGCCTCCTCACTATTAAATATTTTAAATGACGAAAATTTCAATTTTTATCTTTCATTCTTTTCCGAGGTCATGCCCCAAGTTGATATACTTTATAATGTATTGGAAAAAAAATCACTTTTTTTGTAAATGCTCAAATCCATCTAAAAAGGTTCTGCAATTCCATAACAAATTCGAGAAAAATATGCAAATGAGACGACAATTAAGAGGCCACATATAGTTGCCTCTGTTATTGAATGTTGTGATCTGATTATGCAACAGTTCAACTTAGAGTGTTTTTTTCTCGTAGATCCTCTGAACTTTTCAACTTTCAGAAACAATTTTCCTACATCAACCATTCGTAAACTATCAAACTTTTACCGAATGATTGATTGTGAAAAGTTAAAAAATGAATTGCAAATTGTTTATGAAAACGAAGAGTGTAGGGAATTTCGGAAAGTTACGACAATGTATCATTTTCTTAAAAGCAATGAATTGCACATAATCTTTTCGGGATTTGAAAAGCTGATGAATATCGTCTTAACAGCAACTATAAATACAGCTGAATCTGAACGATGCTTTAGCACCTTAAAACGAATAAAATCATTCTTAAGGAAAATGTTAGAAGATAGACTAAATGCTCTATCATTAATTTCAACTGAGAAAACCTATTTTGAAAAAGATTTTTCGAAAGAAAAGATTATAGATAACTTTGCAGCCATAAAAAACAGAAGAGCGACATTCAGTTTCAAATAAATTTCTCAATCAACTGTTTTGTATTTTTTTAAATTTTTGTATTCTATTTATATACCTATTATAAATTAATTGACCAAATATCATAACAGATGACCCCTATGCCAATATTTTCCACGCAACGCCACTGTTATATATATATATATATATATATATATATATATATATATATATATATATATATATACAGACTTATAATTTATGATAATTATAATATCCTCTTGGCATTAATTTGAATTATGAATAACGCAATAGAGAATTGCTATAACAGCAATATTTTACGAAATGCAACTAAATTTGATAGAATCAATTACCTTCAATTACTTTGCCTTTGAAATGAACTGTTTGAACTAAATGAAACTTTTCCATACTTTCTGCGGATGTAAAGTTTACTTCTCGTGAAACTGTTTTACACTTTAGAATACGCTTGGGAACACGAGCTAAAAAATCGAATGATAGTTAAATGTTGATATTTAGAACACCAATTGTTGACCCCCTCTGCCACACTCATTTTATGTATTATTTGAATTACGTTCCACCACCATAAAACTGAAAATTATATATACAAGATCAATATCTAGTAAAATGAAAATAAGTGATGATAATATCTCAAAATCATTTAAAAATATATATAAATAAAAAATCCTATGAATTATTTATAGTAAAATAATAAAAATTTATAGTGATATGAATGGGTCCTTCTTTGAAATCGGACAAACCTTCTTCAGACTCTGAAGTAGTATAATCAAAAGGATGTCATTGTTATTAAAGAAATGAGCAGTCGTTTGCGAAGTCTCAAAGAAATTAACAGTTTAACCAGGAGTATGTATAATATAAGGCGTTTTGGAGGTTTTATTAATGATTTCTTGGTATATGTATTGATAAAAGTTTAAAAATTACTTTGTTGGACTACCCTGAAAAACAATCAAGAGCACAATTTTTATGGAAAATTCGTTACTTGGTTAAAGGCACGCAATCCCTTTGAAAGCAACAGAGGATTATAAATTATCCGATAGAAACAACCTATTAAGAAGATACAACAGTGTTAAACGACACACTTCATCAAATAAAAACTATACAAAGCTAGAAGTTGTTGTCAGTTCTATTCTTTGCGTAATTTCATCACCTGCAACTACAGAGCTTTCTCGCGAGTAGAAATTGAGTAAAAACAGAAAAATCGACTGTCGATGTACACCATTGAGCTTCAGTTGCAATACTTCTCTTAAGGTTTGTGTGATTTCAAGCTTTGAACAATTTTTTCAGAAATCATAAAAAATTTAACAAAAAATATTTAGAAATAATCACTGATACTTCATTTTGGCGTACTGAGTCAAGTTGAAATGGCAGGTCGATTGGTTCAAAAATTTATATTGTCTAATAAAAACTGCATTGTATTTTAGAATATTGAGTGAAAATAAATCAACACGCACTAAAAGTACAGACTACTATTATATTTTTACGTCAAATAAGTAGTGTACTTTTTTTAAAGGGGTGTCAACTACAGTATTTGCCAAAAAATATCCCAATAGAGCACAAAGAGATCCGATTATGGCATTAGGAAATCCATATTGAGATTGAAAGATCCAATTAGGCTTTTAAAATCAGAATTGGGCGTGAAAAGATCCAAGCAAGGCAATTAGTCATCCAACTAATACAAACAAATATCTGATAAAATTATTTGAACTGAACTCGACAAAAAATTATATATATATATATATATATATATATATATATCAAGATGAGAATTATTGTTCTATCGTTTTTAAACTTATTTTACAAAAGTTAATTCATTGTATTTACAAAAACAGGTCTTTATTTCACATTTTTTATCACAAGTTTATCGGCAAAAGTTGGAGCCCTTTGTCTGAATTGTCTATATTTTAATTTTGAAGGCGCGATACGTTAAGTACAAAAGTTTAGATATTTGGCAAGCAACAAAACTGCAACACTTTCATTATATTTTTCTTTAAATCTCACTGTTTTTGTAACAAACACAAATCAAAGAAACTTTATAAATTAAGATTGATAATGAGTGCAATTTTTTTTTAACCTGAGAATAATAAACCATAGATAACTGCTGTACATGTATTCATATAGTTTACATATACCTTCATACCGTTTGTTCTCAAGTGCACCAGCTGCTGGAAAACAGATTTTTCTTTGTGCATGTTTCATTTGCACAAAATGTGCACAACTTATTTACCAAAGTCATCCTCAAAAATTGTCAATTTGATTATCTGTTCAACGTATATAGTGTTTTTCATGATACATGTCAGATATTTATTTGCACAATTGGAATATTTGTTTACCTTAGTTGGATCTCCTCTTGCCTTACTCGGATCTCCTAATCCCTAGGAGGATCTTTTTGTGCTTTATTGGGATCTCCTAAACACTACATGGATCTCTTTCTGCTCTATTGGGATATTTTTTTGGCAAATACTGTAGTTAAAAAATCGGGCAGATCAACACCAATTTAATTGTTCTGTTGATAAAATCAGTTGATATTTTAGCCCAGACGCAGATATATGCGATTTCACGATATTATAAATGTTGACAAATCCATTATTGGAAACACATCGTTGATTTGTCGGACGAATTCGCTGTACCACTTGCAACAGTTTACAACATAATTTTTAAACTTCTTAAAATCACAAATTTCAAAAATAATATACCAAATTTCTAGAATAAAAAAATAGAAGAAATAAAATAACTACACAAATCAACGCGGCGTTAGAGATCTATTAAAGAAGTATCTAAATACTAGTTTATCAACTCTTTGACAAGCTGTTCACTCAAAATAGGGGATATGAAACTCTCCGATTAAGAAAATCTACTACTTTGCAAATCTATGCAATTTAAAAATTAATTGCAAAACTACTTAATGAGTTTGTAAGCATTTCACATTATTATTATTATTATTTAATAGATTTATTTAACACTGTATGCACATGCACATACATATATACATACATACATATATATACAATATTTACAAATGACATATATATACAAACATGAATTACACAAAGGTTAAAATATGCTACGACTATAAATTAAAATTAACTAAAAACAAATAAAAACAAAAAAACAAAATATTTACAGAACGCTAAAAAGTTAAATATTTTCGCCAAGAGTTTGTTTTAACTGAGTAGCCATATTTATATTGATTTGCTAGCAGGTTCTGCTTTAATAATTTCTTAAACAAATTCAGAGAGGATGCAGTTCTGGTATATGTAATTGATTGTTCACTGATTATGAAAAATAACTATGCCAAGTGTTAAAAATAAAGTTTTAAAAAGGTCAAGTATTTAATCAATTATTGAAAAATTACCTTCATGCTCTCTGTCAGGAATTGATCTAAATGGGAAACAGATACTATTGGAAATATATAGTAGCAATATACAATATATATGCGTATAAAGCATTTCATGTTACTAAAAGTTTAGTCTGTAACTGGATTACAGATGCACACTGTATAATAAAAATAATGATAATCTAAAAACATTGACAGCTGATAAAAATGCACTTACACATATTAAACATATTAAACAAATAATCGAATAGCGAAACGAGCACGAAATTTTACTTACAGGTCATCATTGCCTTGCCACAAAATTTTTCCAGAGTCAGCATCTCTGAGATTCATCCAATTTCTAAAGCAAATTAAAATTTCAAAAACTACGAAAACTTACAGTTTGAATCCTTTTTTAATTTTTTCAATTGAGTCTCCTGACATTTCTAAAACTTTAAAACCAATCTAAAATCTAGATCCACATTAAAAGGGAATTTATCAGAAAATCATATAAAATTAATGTTTCAATTAAATTTAACATTAAGATTGAAGCAATCACTTTCCTTAAAGCCAATACACAGTATAGATCGAAAATATAAACCGATGTTCTATTAAAAAATAAATTACTGTTGAATTTTATCAATTACTACAATTGCATGGACAATCTTATAGTTAGGGCAACTATAAAGTCTATAAAGTCTTATAGGTCATATTTCGTCAAAATTCGTTTTATAGGTCATATCTTGTCAAAATTCACAGGTTAAGCTGGATATGGCATGAATTAAATCAGTAAGTGGTATGGCAAACCAAAATATCTCATTAATTCATTATTCTTTCATTACATTGCTGTCGCCAGCTAATTGATTGCAACCTTTTCCTTGCAGATTATCAGTAACTTAGGGTGCCATCCATCAAGTGCGATGTGGAACGATCCATCAGCAAGCAAAAAAATATGCTGTCTGATGATAGAAATTTTCTAGATGAAAACATTGAAAATTATATGCTTTGTTATGCAAATAACAATCTCGACCAATAAAAATTTGATTGAAAATATGCGCTTTGGGTCTAGTTTTCAGGTCTAGAAATTGGATTTTAGGTCATATCGTTAGGTCTATAAATGCAATTTTTAGGTCTAGAAAGTGGTTGCCATTTGCCATACTTATAGTAAATGCGTTAATGCAAATAGATCTTATGGCAATATATATATATATTACACCTTGGTAGACATGAAATAAATAAATATTTTAAAATGAAGTAATATTGCACATCAAGAAAACAGATTCAGATTGTAAATTGCGATTAAATATTCACTCTAAACTAGGCATCAATAGAAATTCAACAACAAATATAAATAGAATAGATTATTTGTTTTCTATTCGGTTGTCATCGTCATGGGGGGTTGGTCTTCAGAGTCACCGTTTGAAGAAGTTTTTGATGAAGACGCACTGGGTACCGAGGGCTCAAAAACATCAATACGATGCTGTTTTATGAGCACACACTCCCCGCCTTCTGATTGGTCAATATTGAAAATGTAGAGCATTCCACTTGAAGAGGCAACAACGACACGAGGAGCGTTGTTTAAAGTAATGATAGCACCATTAATACGGTCACCGTTGTTGATAACTGGAAGTCTTGCTTGAGCGAAATCTCTTCCCTAAATCAAAATAATGCATCACACGTATTCTTATTTCAAAATCAAAATGATAGGAATGAATGAGAACTCAAAGAAAGCATAAATAAGAACTTACAGCAAGTGACCACTAAAATTTACTCTAATAATAATGAAAACCATCTGTACAATAACTAAGAACTTCAAGCACGAGAAATTGGTTTGGATTAGAGTTTGAAACCACAGGTGTAAAAAATATTGCAACTTGCCATAAAACAATCAAACTACTACAATAACAAAAATATTTCCAAAAACCAAGTACCAATTTTGCTTACAAATATGCGGGGAGTAATTCCGTGATTAGATTGATAAAGCAGCATTTGCACAAAAATGAATTAATAAAAAACGATGTTAATACAAAATGCAATGTAAGCCTACACATTTATTGGTTATACAGTCCTGTTTACATTTGGAATGATTATGATATACACTATATGTTCTAAAAACCACCCGAAACATGAGCCTAAAAGGAGCTCTTAAATGGAACATATGTGGAACATAGAATTGAGTTGATCAAAGAAAAACCTTGACATGAATACCTGCGTTATAATGTCAGCCATTTGTGATGGTAGATAAGCAGCACTGTCAGCAAGGGCTTTTCCAAAATATCCCATCCAACTACTGGTTTCATAGGTGGGTGAGGAGCCTGATGGCGGGGTGCTTGACGGTGGAATGAGTCTGAAAATATGGATAGTGACTGTATTTGAGCAGACACAGAGCAGAGATGAATCTTGGGAGAAACTGAGGGATGATATAGTGACACAGCGAGCAACGCCACGGCGAAACTCAAACAAACGAGAGCCTGCAGGTAAAGCGAAGACACGAATAACAGTTCCCTTTTCTGATGCCGTTGCCAAACGATCGCCGCTGCGGTTAAATGATAGAGCAGCTAATGGATTATCATGAGCAGTTAATTGGATTACAGCCTAAGAAAACAATTTATAAATTTCAAATGTTTCACTTCAATTGAAAAAAAACATGTGTCTTCGAAAATACATTCATTTGAATTTTGCCAGTTGTTTGAAATTTAGATGTATTCTGAGAAATGATGAAATACCGTTAAACATGCAAGTAATCTCAAATAAAACAATTAAATTTATAAGTATCAAAGTACATACAACCATAGAGGTCTTCACTAAAGTACATTTATACAATAAATGATGCTTTCCTTATTCATGTAATTGAATATATTTATGAAAAAATAAGAAATGAGCAACTGTTTAACATATATACTTAGGCACAACCACATCTTCAAAATCGCGCGCATATATATATATATATATATATATATATATATATATGGGCCCTTTGTAATCGCAGTTTCAAATTATATGGGCCCTTTGTAAAATTTGCCACATATATGGGCCCTTTGTAACACCGAGGGCGCTTTGTAACATATTCTATGAAAAAAAAATTCAAAAAAATTTTTTTTCATTTTTTTAAATTTACACAATATTTTGCTGGTACAATGAGATATCCAAATGTCATTAAAAATATTTCCATGTTTCCTTAAAGGTTTTAAGTAGCCACACAAAAGCTAGAAATTGAGTCTACAATCATAGAAAAAAATTATTGCTTTTTTTCAATTTGACTCTATATTAACAGCCTGATACCCTTAAATAAAGAGTGATCTGGGTATATTATACCTAATGTTGATCAATGATACAAGAGAAGTTAGTTGTGTGAAAATTTAAGTAAACAAATAATCAGATTCTTTTCAAAAATTACATGATTATTGTCTGTGTACCAAAATTATTTATATAGCTAAAGTCGTAATATGTGGATTAATTAATCAGTATAGAGCAATCTAAAGCAGTGTTTCACAAGCCAGCAGATTTTGACAGCTCCGAGTCGACCTTTTACAGGCCAGCAGGTTTTGACGGCTCCGAGTCGACCGGATGGTCTGCAAACTTCTGACCAACAGGTTGGCCTGTTTTCATGTATTTTATGGAGGGTAGATGCCACTACGTGATGAATTTATTTCCGTACTACGACTTATTCCCTATGCATTTTTCCACAGTATCACATGCACCTAGTAAGAGACATTTCTTCTTCACTGGATTCACTTTCACATTAAAGTTACTTACAGTGGCTACATTCGTTACAGTATTTACCTTAATATAAAAGGTTAATATGTAATTAAGAGAAATCACTCAATTCTTTATTAATTATGGCCGGAAAAACCTGCAAAAATATGGCATGTAGCCGGCCGGTCTGTAAAGCCTGCAGGCTGGTGTGCAACTCTGATCTGAAGTCTATTTTTTTATGGACCCCCCCATTTGTGGGTTCCTGTGGAATTTTGAATCATATACATATATGTAGACCCCATTTGGCATTGTTGAAATAACCCCACAAGTGTTGCAACTTGCTAGTATAACACTTGCAGCTTATTGAAGTTATGTAAATTGAGTTCTTAAAATGCTTAGTTCAAATGCAGCACAAATTAGAGGTATTTGAAGCTCAAAATCACAGTTTAATGGCAATTAATTTATTAGAAATTAAGGATTGGGATTCTGTGGGAAAACTTGATAGTGAATCCCTGAAATAAACAATTTTTGAATTAAAAACAATAAAAAAACAAATAAATGTTGTTTGGCCATATTCCAAAATGAATGCAACAGCATAATTAAGGTTAATCAGTTTAAGTTGTTACAAAGGGCCCATATATGTGAAGGTGTTACAAAGGGCCCGATTGGAAAAAAATTCCCGCCAAAATAAAAATTTTTGACAAGTAGCTCAAACAATATTTAATAATGTATTTAAGTACACATTAGTAAAAAAATCTCAAAAAAAGCAAAAATGGTTCTGTACGAGCAAGGGCTCTTTGTCACAAGGAAAATTGAACGTTTCGGGCCCTTTGTAATTTTTGTTCAAATTACTATGTTACAAAGGGCCCATATATGTATATATATATATTTATTGATAAAAATATCTACACTATTAAAATCGCTAAGTTCTAGGTTTTAACTTAGATTTTGGTTTAGTAGCTTTGCACAGAATGGAATGAATTGATTTCTTCTTCGTTCACTTTAAAATTTTCGTAAATATATTTCGGTATAATTGAGTGAAGGGGATGAGTTGCGAGCGTTTTAGCTTGTATAAAGAGCTTCACAGATAACTTTTCTCACTTCAATGTTTGGCAATTGTTTGACAGTGCCAATAATTCTAAGTGCTCTTCTTGTATTCTTTCAAGAGAGTTTGATTTTTTGTTAATCCAAGGAACACTGGAGAAGCATACTGTAGCATTGAGCGAATCAGAGTAATAAATAATCTGATGAGTTCATATTCCAAATAGACTACGAAGAATAAATAATCGTATAGTGCACTTCTACTAGCACTTGAATATCAACTGACCAGGGTAGGTCCGCCGAAATATTATGGCCAATAGATGCATGTTTGTACTGTTTTTAAATTTTCATTGATAAGATGAAGCAACTCCTGATTCTTGAAGCATTTGCTACATTCCATTTGCTTACTTTTGCTCAGATTTATTGGAAGACAGTTAGCTATAGACAATTTGGTAATATTGTCACTTTCAGTCTTTGGGTTTACACCATATCTTATTGGCGTCACTTGCCAAATCGTCTGTATATTTGAACATTTCAGATTCTACGTTTTCCAATTGCAGGTCAAAACAGAGCAGAAAAGCACTGGTCCCAAAAGAGATCCTTGCGGAATACCACTCGTCAGTTCTTTAGGGCTCCTTCGGAGTGATCCCAATCTAACTTTAAAAAAACATTGTTGAATAACTTTCTATCCATTTAATTGCTCCAGGTGGAAAACTTAGCCTCGACAGCTTTTTGAAGCAGTAGGTGAGGAGGAATTTTGTCGAAATCTTTGGAAAAGTCAAATGATTGTATCAATGCACCCTGCACTTCGTTTTCTTCCTGTAGCCTTGTTACTTGTCGATTAGCCTAATTAGGAGCAACGTTGCTGAAGAGGACTTTTGGTATGCAAATTGCGTCTTATCAGTTACCATAGCCAAAGTGTCACTCAAGGAATTGATCAACGTCCTTTCCAAAAGTTTGGCAGGCAAGCATAACAGCGAGATGCGCCGCAAATTATTGAGATTTATTGGTTGTGATTTTGGGAGTAGTATAGTATGCTATTTTCCATCGATCAGGTAGTTCTCTGCCCAATTGAGATATTTTGATATGACATAGGGGCCCAGCTAGTAAGTGTGCAGTGTATTTCTAGATTTTTGTAGTAATGTGATCACTTCCCTAGCCTTATTAGGAATGAAGCTATTCAGATAAGCAAACACCTGTTCTGGTGTAATAAAAGTAATCCAATTATCATCATTGTAATCGCAAATATAGTCTAACTTAGATGAGTAACGGGTGACCGGAAAAAATTTGCACAAAATTTAATTTCTTATTAAACACTCTACAATGATAATGATAATTAACAATCTCGACAATCTTTTGCCTGCCACTCAAAAAAACAATCAATACAATATAATCAAAAAAAGAAATTTTGTGTCCAAAGATTTAAAACCTCCAGCATGCCCTAACCTTTGACCGATCGAGGAATTTTGGGGAACACTGAAGTAGATGGTTTATAAAGGAAACTGGCAGGCAGAAGCTTTGAACCAGCTAGAAGGGAGAATAAAACGATTCATGGTAAATGTAGATATTGCGATGGTTCAAAGTATGATGAACAATGTTACAGAGTTGCTGAGAAAAGCTCAAGATTGTGGGAATTCTTGCTTTCACTAATTTATTAAACATTAGTAATGTTTTTCTATTTTTATTCTTATTCAATATTAAAATAAGAATACAGATGTTTATGTTTCCTTTTCTGTTGCTTTGCTAATTATACTTATGATTGTAGAGTGTAAAATAAGAAATTAAATTGTAAAAATTTTTTCCGATCACCTGTTACACAGAGGAGACTGTTTCCGCTAATTTATTATATTCTTCCAAAGGATCGTTACCATTCTGTAGAGATATGATGCCTTTTCTTTTCTTTGATCCTCTAACATCATCAACCAAAGACCACAAATTATT
This sequence comes from Hofstenia miamia, assembly GCA_900660155.1. NCBI lineage: Eukaryota > Metazoa > Xenacoelomorpha > Acoela > Hofsteniidae > Hofstenia > Hofstenia miamia. The sequence goes on from CABFPE010000185.1 coordinate 1,138,001, forward strand.
AGCACAATTCCAATACCGCTTAGCATTATTTATTTCACATTTAAGTTTCTATTTATAATGATTATACGAGGTCCAGTCTTTTTATTTTCACGACCGGGGTAAACCATAAAGGATCGATTTCTTTTATTTCCAGTACATTAATTGGAACCACATGTAATGCATATTTTAGTACAGTATAAAAAAATTTTACTTGGACGTTAATAGAACAAATGTGATACATGGTTGTGAAATCTAATGCTGACAATGCTAAAACAAAAGCATCCAAATTTGACTTCCTTAGGTCATAAACTTTGTGAGGCACAGCTGGATATTCGAATTTGCAAACAGGGTCTATAACAAGAATTTTATGTTCTGATTTTCCTAGGGGTGGTAGAAGGCACACGTTAGAATAACTATCTTCGATGTCTTCTTGTATTAAATTCAGATCGATAATTGAGTTACCATGGGTTTGAACATTTACTAAGTTGACGAATTTAGCTGCGACACTAGCGATTGAAGCTGTTGATTGATAAATTGTTGATTAAATTCTCCGCAAATTATAACGTTGCAATCCTTTTTACAATAGTCATTAAAGCAGTTCACGATATAGTTACAAATATCTTCATTACAAGACCTGCCCAAGGCTGGTTGTATATATAAGCATGCACAAAAAAAGTTAAGATTGCCAATTTCAACAATGCACAGCTGAATCTCTTCGCAGCAGCCAACAAGTGTTTGCTTATGACCGTACCTAGTTTGTAGGGAAAACATATAGCAACACCATCTCCTCGTGAACTTAATATTTCAGTTGAAATACGGTTATGGTGGCTGGGCAGAGTGAATTGCTTTGTGTGATGTAGTTCTGTTATACATGTTTGCGATATTACTATACTATCTGGTTGTCCGGTTTGAGCAGTGACTTTGAGAAGATCTGCTTTATTACAGATTGAGCATTTGTAAATAAAATTTTAGGCATTCGATTGGGTAGTCACAAACATCAATATCAATTTGGTTAAATTTGCTATTTTCCTTTTAAGGGGTTTTAAGTCTAACAATTAAGCAATTGGAACTCCACTATTAATTAGTTCTCTTTTCTTTAATGTAGCTTGCAAAACATTTATCTCACTAATAGAATAATCTTTTTCATTAAATACCTTGTCTTAAAAGTTTTCAATTTGTTTGCGTTAATTTAGCACAACCGGCTACCCCATATAGATGTGAAATTGACTAACACTGGTCTGGGGCGTTCATTATTTTTATCAAATTTGCCAAGGCGCCTAAAATCACTGATGGCATGAGTATTGACTCCCACATGTGTAACGACATTCCTAATTTTAGTTTTTTTCTTCTTCTATCCTATCTTGTAATGTTGTACCCTGAGATTCAAAAAGACCTCTGATAACAATGTTATGAAGTCTTTTCCTGACAGTGTCATTTTGATTGCTTTGAATAAGTTTTATGCTAGATGAAAATTGTTTTTCTATTGTTGCAAGTGAATGGACAAATTCTTTAGAGCAATCTTCACTTTTCTCTAATCTTTTAGCAAGCCTGGTATTTTCTTAAAGCAGTTTAGCTATCTCAGTTCGAAGGTCAGCAACTGCTTGCTCAACATTCTGTCGGATAAGTCTCTTAACACGTTAAGTGCCACATGCGCCACCAGTGGCTCATGGAGCGCACTCTGAGTACGGCAAATGAACCACTGGTGGCACATGAGAGCGTGAGTCACCGGTGTATTATTTGCCGATAAGACAGAAATTTTTTCGATGCACAGCTAAATGTACCACATGTGAGTCAAGCATTTTCAGGCCTAAATAAATAGAGAAAACAGAAATCGAACGCACCTTTCCCCAACACTGTACGATGAACGACTGAGGTTTGGAGGCAAATTGAAGTCATGGCGTTGCGCGGAAGTTTGCAAAATCGAGAATGGTGTTTAACGTGTTAATATCACCAATTGTGAGAATTGTTACCTCGTTGTCATCAGAAAAGGCAGATATTTGCCTTGCGACATTCTTCCAACAGAGGGTGCACATGGAACCACCACTAGATGCATTCATAATTGGTTTTGATTTATTGAATTTCGAGCACTGAGGACCAGGGTTTATTTCTACATATCCTGATAGTATTAGAATACGAGATAACCACCACCATATAACATTCCATAAAAGTTTTACATCACTAGAGCGTTTTTTTAGCATTTCTCAATGTGAATATTACATATTTAACATCAATACTATCTGTTGAATGTTGTTTGCTCGAGCAACTATGAAAACCAACCGTACCATGCGACGTCATATATATATATATATGATGCAACATTATTTTCGGAAATGCGGATTGGTTTTATTAACTTCGAAACCTGAATTTAGCCCTAAATTTTTAATATTTAATAAAATTTTACATGCATTTTTAATCAATGACTTCTTTAATGGGAGATAACTGAAACGTGACGATTTAGTAAGAAATGTTTATTACCTCAATAAAGACACTCGCCAACAGATTTTTACACAAATAAACCAACATGTGTATTGAATAAAGTTCACCATGCTATTTAGGAAAATGACAGCACTTTGCTCCATCACCCATCATTTTTCTGGTAATTTAGTTTTTCAATTTTTCCTATTTGCGCTATTATAATAATAAATAATAATAATCAATGACTTTATTTAGCCGCTGAAGGCATACACAACAAGAAAATAAAAACAAGTCAAGTTTTACGGCAGCGAGGACAGTCGCAGGAGATGAAATAGGAGCAAATGGAAGAGTAGGCGAAGTCGGAGAAGGGCTCAGCAAAGAGGAAAGCCATCAAAGATTTCTTGAAGCTCGGTGGTGGGGAAAAGAAATCAATCGCTGTTGGAGGGTTGCGAGTCAAGATGTAATTAGCAGCAGTACAAGCACGATTGAAAAACGAGTGAAGGGTGCGATGTTTCTTTGTACGACGAATGGAGAAGGTGACAACATCATCAGAGCGAGTGCAGCAGGAATTGGAGAACTTAATGAAATCAAAAGGATCAAGATCCAATTTGCGAGTCAGTAGTCGATTGAACAGAAGGAGATCACAGGCATGGAAGTAGAGTGACAGCGGGAGAGTGGAGAATTTCAGCAGAGCGTCTTTATAGTCCAAAGAGGAAATCCATTTGAAAGCGCGTTTCTGGAAACGTTCCATGGAGTGGAACAAAGCACGAGAAGGCCACCAACAAGGAGACGCGTAGAGAAGAATGGCGCGAGGAATGGACTTATCAGGAGTTATGATATTTTGCTCAAGACATACCTTATTGCATTAGTTAATGACACAATCAAATATGTAACTGATTAATTTTAGTTGAATATATAATATAATGCAAATGTATATACTTTGTGTCTACAAATAATAGTTGAAAAAGTAAAAGTTGCGCAACCTGATATAAAATGTATTCAAATATATATGTGAATATTTTCCGCATCACTCTACAGTAGTAACGATCGTTTCCATTTTCATGTCACCCAACAGTCATTTCCATTAATCATTCTATTTACTTGTAGCATAACACGGCTACAACCCGATTTGCGGATGACAAACAACGGCTATTGATTAGTTTCTAGACTTGCACTTGATCGGTATATAATAACAGCGCAGGCGTTCGCTTTTCAAACTGTCACTATGGTCACGGCGTCTGCATCAAGAAGGTGCAACAACGACAACAATGATTTCTGCTACATTTGTGGTGACCTCACTTTGAAGACAAGCGCAATATAACATCGCACATCAGAAAGCTGTATCATGTTTATTTCTTAATTAAATTAGGAGACGGGCTCCAAATATTTGTTGTGTTACTTGTTCTTCTTCGTTATCTAGATGGTTCAACGGGAGAGAAGGTAAACTTAAATTTGGTGTTCCTATAGTGTGGCGGGAGCCTTTCAGTCATCTCGATTATTGCTATTTCTGATTAACAAAAAAACAAAACGCGATATTGTTTTAGTCGTTTTAAAACTAAAATTACATATATAAATGTAATAATAAGTAATAATGTATATGGATCATATAACTGCATTTTCAATCAATGACTTCCTAGAAATGATATTTTCTAGAAACATTGCATTCTTACTGGGTGTCCATTCTAAAAGCTTGCAATTTTTGTAGCAACGTCCAATACTATAATATTTAAATAAGAAATTTCCAATGAAATGAGCTGATTTTATATACTTTATGTCCATATAAACGTCCACACCCGCCGTTATTATTATATAATAGTTAACATAGATTATGTATTTTTTAATAAAACTAAATGCACTATGTAAATTGAGGTTAACACAAAGCGCCAATATTTTGTAAAAAAATCAATTTTCGCAATTTTTTGCAAAATATGTTTAAGAATACCTATATTGGTACGCATGAAAAAAGTATTATATATATATATATATATATATATATATATATATATATAAGCAATAAATTTCCTTTAGTTTCAATTCAACATCAAACATGCCAAAACACATTGTTAATGTAAATCAATAAATCAAAATGCTATACTTCATGTACCTGTAAATTCACTGTGTCAAATATTTGGACTTCTCCGTTAATAGCGGATCCGGGATAAGCCAACTGACCACACTCTGAAAGAGCACACACAGCGCGAGGATTATTGGGGGTGTCTCGGATAGTGTGAAGAACTTTCATATCTCGAATGTTGTGAATGTAAATGCTGTCTGCAAGGCATACAACAAGTCTCTGGCGATTAAGGCGAACAGCTAACACTGAGTTGGGGTAGCAGTAGTTGCATATTTCAGAACTTCAAAAAAGGTCTTAGTTCGAATTTCTACAATTATGAATTTTCAATTAATAAACTGGAGAAAAACTCTAGCGGGTATATTCAAAATTTAAACCCTTTTTTGAAGTGAGAAACATTGAGTCTTCTAGGTGATGACAAATTGACGGTTGCAACAAGTGAAGAGGAAAACAATCGTTCTACGATTTTAACATCAACTGGTTTTCTATCACAGTAAGTTTCTGTGAAATCATCGATTCCAGCTAATGTAAAGAGTCTATAACCTTGATGGCATCCTACTCCAAGGGAGCTGAAGTCCTGATTAAAAGTCACACACAGTAATGAATCCTGTGTACTCATAAAGGGATAATCTACAAACTAAAAAGCAAATGAATGTTAACCTCTAATAACTTAAATTTGGCGCTAAATCAAGAGATGTACTTACTAAAACGGGTTATGCTCCGCGAATCATGCAGGAAGTTGACGTTAATTATTGGGACAGGTGCACATTAAATAGAGAGTGGTTCATTTGTCACTGATGAATCTCTAGATCATTCGGCGCCGCTATCATTTTTTCAAGTCAGTGGTTAGCTTAGTTTAAAATGGTATTTGTCTACGAATAGATACAACTTTGCACAAAATGCTTTAATAAAGATTTAGTTATCACTACTTGAACATTTTATTCAGTCATTTACAGCTAAATGAAACAGCTGATATTTGTGCGTGTGAAGTTGAAGAATCTTAAGCAGATCCCCTACAATAAATAATGGGTTAAAAATATTGTTACTAAACACGATCGTGTTTTTATATCAAAAGAACCATATTTTTATATCAAAAGGACATCTTATTTGCCATACAAACACGGAGTAAAATGTTCAAAAACCGAAATTTTTGGTCATAGTGAAGTTGAATTCCATTTAAGAAATAAGAAAAAGGGATTGGTAGTTCACTAACTTCAGTTTGAATTTTAACTTTAGTTCAGCAAGATTGACACATTGTTTTATAAATTCTCATGATTATAAATACGAAGTCTGTGGTTCATCACGTACTAGCATATCTATGAATAAAGTAGTCTTAAACACAAATAAATGAGATGTTGGGGACCAACTCTATTCAAAGATGGAGTGGAACAATTGTGAAATCGCCATGATGCTTGGATGATTTGCAAACCCGCGATATTCTCAGCATGAGAGAGAGCAAAATTTTGTCAATTAATCCTTGACTAAGTATTGATTAAATAGTCGCATCAAAAAGTAGACCAATTAAAATCATGAACTAAAATAAATGAACATCAAAACGAACACCCAATAATGGCCGTAAAAAACTTGAGAAGCCTAGTTTTTTTGAAGTATTTTCCAAAGCAAGGTTTTACACATTGCCTTGCGAGCTGCGTGATGGTTTGGAAGCAGTAACAAATGCAGTCTTGTGGATGCTGAAATTGAAGGAAACCTGTTTAAATTCTACCGCCGAATTCATTGGGTTTTCTTTCACGCGCATGTTCATGTACAAGTACAAATCGAATTGCAACAAATTTTTTAGGTGTTTTGTGTTACTCAGATACGATTTTTCTAGGCGTGTGTATTCAAAAACATTTAAACATTATATGAAACTGACAAAAAATTAATTTTAATGGTTTTCATAAGACAAAACATATGTGTTAAAAAATTTTCCGCGTTCGCTTAAATAAAAGACCAAATCTAATGTGTATACATACATACCTTAAAGTTTTTTGTGGAAAACTTCATAAATCATTGAACCTCTCCGCAAGATAGGATGAGATTTTGTAATTTGCAAATTATAAGCTTATAATTCTAGGGAAAAAATTAACGTCCACCCCGTTTAAAATTTTCGAGGACAGCGCTTGCGATGTTCCACAACAAAAATATTTATTTAAGAGGATTACATAATCATTTTTATTATCATTGCCATGATAAATTGCAATCAAATCAAATAATTGAGAATATGAATACTTACAAACATGTACGAATATGCCGTCTTGACTTAATCACATTTACTTTATTGAGGATGACATCCGAATGTCGTTGGAATAATATTTAGAATATTTTTAACACATGTATATGAAACCCTGAACCTATTCGAATAAACAGCTGCAATCTTTTGAAAAAAAAAGGTTTTAAATGTCTAAACATACTTTGTCAAAAGTGGTTGNGTAATATATTTTGATTTTGTGCCATTAAGTATAACTCGTTGCTGTCGATTTATAAGGAAGTTCATTATCAAATTTATAGCGTTGTCATCAAAATTATAATGCATTAATTTGTCTTTCAGTATGTCAATGTTCATTGAGTTAAACGTTTTACTCAAATCGAGGAGGGCAACACAACTACCTTTATTAGAAGCTAAATTTGATTTTATTTGCTGTGATATTGACAAAATTGCATCTTGAGTGCTAAACCCATTACGGAAACCAAATTGTTTTTTCGAAAGAATATTTTCAGATATCAAATATGCATTTATTTGATTATTTAATAATTTTTCAAATAGTTTACTGAAAGGATGGCTAATGCAAATTGGCCTATAATTTTGTGCGTTTAGAGGATCGCCTTTTTTATATATAGGGCTTATGTCTGATTTCTTAAATATATCAGGGAATTCNAAAAATATTTGCGTTAAGAAAATTATTGTGACAAACTATATATATATATAAGTTGTCTTGCTAAAAATATATTTTTTTTGAGATTGAAACTTCACTGTTTTCTCGGATTTCACGTTGCTACGGATACTCACGTGGATTGAATTCCCCTCAATTTGTAACAAGGGAATGGTGTGTGTATTCTAAGGCGAAAAAAGATCAGTAAGCATGTTTCCGTATTTAATCCCGTTTATAGCATTGAATGAATTGAAAATAACATTTGTAAAAGTTTTAAAAAACATGTGATAAAACACAGACATTGAGTGACCATTGCAAAATTCGCTAGTGATCGAAAAGTCATTTTATAGCCGCCACGAATTGGCATAGTAAATATATAGATTATCTAAGTATCTAATGTGTGTCTCTTACCGTAAAATCTAACTTGTTAATAAGTGTGTTTATGACATTGCAGTTGGAGTATACATTTGAGGTGCCTTCAGGCAAATACGCATCAGCGCAAAGGTCTGGTACTTTTAGAAAATGATGTGTTAACTATTTAAGTAAAATAAATGTTGACACAAATAGCAAAATAGCTTGATTATGGCTTCCAATATATTCGCGATTGCATATTACCTATATCAACAAACCACTAAACAAATATCATCACACGAAATATAGTTTGCTATGTTGGCGCGGAAACGTCAGAAAACAATGAAAAAACGCAGTTCTGATGAACAAGAGCAAAATATCGCAGTAGTCAGATGCCTACATACGTTTCTCAGCCGAAACAACTTGAATAAAACGTATTACTTAAAATTTCAACTAGACAAACGCATGAAAAATTGTGTCAGTATGCACACATTACGTTCAATGGCACAACATTTCCATGACAAACTGAAAAGCAAACTTAGAACCCCAATACAGATGATTTACATCATTGTTCTCGAATAAATACATTTTCTGCGAAATGATATTGATTCTCTAACGAAATCCATAGGCATGATGCTTTATTGTATATAGATATATCAGTGATCGGTTAGAGAACTGAAACATGACATCAAGCAATTAAAATTGACTTTTAATTACTTTCTAAGTTTTACAAAGTACTTCAAAAACATTACAGAGCAAATCAATTTTTGCAAAATAGCCATCGTTGTATAAAGCAAAAAGTATGGACTTCAAAGTTTTCTTGATAAAAATATTGATCTATAAGAGAAATCTATTGAAAGCTGTTGCATTCAGGAAAACACGAAATTTCAAAATTCCATCCAAAACAAATACCTTGATATTCCCACTAAATCCCCCACAATTCCCACACAATCTTTTGTATGGCAAAACAACACACATCAGGCCTGTATTCGAATGAACGAATAAAATTTTCGTACCTTCTTTTTGAAAAAAAACGCAAAATTATCACAAATGCATAAAGAATATTTCAATGCGAAGGACGCGTAAAAATGATCATTAATAGAAAGTAAAAAATTGTGAGAAACCCGATATAAATATCAAAAGTACAACAAATAGTCGAAAAAGATCGATGGAAAACACAGCTAACAAATACGCGTAGAGCGAAGATAACATGTGGGAGCGAGTAGAGTGGGAATTAGAGAATGTTATAAAATCAAATGAATCAGGTCTAGATTGCGAGTTAAAAAAGATTGAACAGAAGTGAAGTGAGAGCAGAATTTGAGCAGAGCACTTAAGGGAGAAATCATTTAAAAGCAAGTTTGTGAAAACTTTCCAATGAGTGGAACAAGGCACGAGGGAGCCACCAACAGAGAGAAACATATAGAAGAATAGCACAACGAATGGACTTGAACAAATTTCACAGCCGATGAAGTATTAAAGGGAACATTACGAAAGAGGGCAAAAAGTGCGAAATTTAAATTAAACTCCAAAATGAGTATGCAGAGGAGAAAATTTCACTGGGGAGGAAGATATATTGAGGGATACACTGAAAAGGAGATGACACATGTCTTGGTATGACTTGGTTGACAGAAGACCTTATAAACAACAGCTCAAGATCAGATGAGATATCAGAGGCAGCCAGGTGGAAGCGAACAAATGAGTGATCAGCCAGTTTATGTGGAACACGGATAAGAGATGTCAAAAATGCAATCATGTTAAGAGCACAAGACGAGGAGGGTAGAGCTTGCCGTAGGAGATAATACAAGTTGTTCAAGGAAATGTTGAGCAGAAATACTTAAGGCAGCAGACTCAATTGAGCTATTAGAGTCAAGCACGTTCCAACAAATATTAGGAAGAGTGAAGTCACCACAAACAAAAAGATAAGGATGTGTGGAGAATCAAAACGAGAAAGAGAGAGAACTCAAGCATGAATGATAAATCAGCAAGGGGAATTCGAAAAGGACTGTTGAAAGGAGGGTTGTAAACAGAGCAAATTCGGTTTCTCCATCAAGTAAGAATGAATACAAGAAATGTAACAATTGGAAAAAGGGTCAGAAATTTTAAATGACCTCAATTCTGGTTTAACTGATGATAAATCAGCAAGGGGAATTCGAAAAGGACTGTTGAATGGAGGGTTGTAAACACAGCAAATTCGGTTTCTCCATCAAGTAAGAATGAATACAAGAAATGTAACAAATTGGAAAAGGTTCAGAAATTTTAAATGACCTCAATTCAGGTTTAACTGATGGTAAAAGTCGGGAAAAACAGAACTAATCTAATTTTTTAGTCCATGAGATGTTACGATAATTAATTCAAATTTTTCTATCAACTGATCTATCATCTGAACAGCGAATAATTGAGCATGCTAAAAAGTTGAAATCAAAAACCTCAAAATAAAGTGCAACTATTTTCTTCAATGACAAACTAATTGATATCAATGAATGACTAGCAGATATTAAAACATTAATAAAATATGAAATAAAATTTAAAATGATCTCTGTAATTCATCCTATTTTTCAAGCGTTCAATCAATTAAATATAGAATCGATAAATAATGATAATAAAATTCTTTATTTCTCCAGTGAAGATGGATATAAATATTTACAATCATAATTAACAAACAAAAAAACATTAAAGGTGATAGTTGAGTAAGTTACTACCATAACATGAACCGCAGTTATACAGCTGTTGCATGATTGGTAAAAATTTGAAAATAACCATTTTTATCACTGCTTTTCTAAATAACTCTGAAACATATGGTTCAAAATAATTCCAAGCATCCGATTCATATTTGTTAACGATTTTAGAAAAAAGACCAGTCTCGTAAATGAAATTCTAAAGACAGTGGCAGGAAAATTAATATGAATGGATCTTTGCAGTCTTCTTAGAAATATTCACTTTAGAAGCATTTTTCAGAAATAACTCCACATGAGGAAAGTAGTATGACTTGGAATCCAATATGGTGAAGAATATAGTATTGAAAATTGAATTAGTGGTATGTAAATATATTATTTACCATTGGATAAAGTGCATTGCTTCTTTATAAAAAGATGATTTTAGTGCAAGCTTTCAACTTAGCATTCACAGGTAATCACCAAGACAAAAATTAACTAATAATTATACCAAGATCTTTAATATTTTCCATGAGTGCACAGTGAAAGCGTATCGTAATCGTAAATATGTAAGTAATAGGTGACATTTTGATTCACTCAATTTGATATAGATCGAAAATCATTCTGAATTCCAATAGAAGTAGGGAAAATTATTAAATCAGCAAATTGATATAAATTTGAAAATTGAAGATATACTAGAATTATCAAGACCATGAATATATACCCAAAAGTAGACTACCTAAAACTGAGGTCGAGAACTCCACAGTTGGATTGTAGTCATGAATTGAAACACATTGAAGAACTGTTTAAATAGCTAGATTAATAAATCCATATTGATTCTCAAATTTTAACTCATAAGTAATAAATGAGTAATGTCACACAACATTCGTTAAAAATTGAGTTTTGGCAGAATAGTAACAATTCGGTAACTACTGATTACGTGAGTTTTTCCAAATTTATGTAACGGAATGATCCATAATAATGTCGAAACATGATGGAATTTAGCAGAAGTGACACAAAATTTAAATAAGTTAAATATATTCGAATATATATTTCCAGAGCACCATCACATCCATATCTAGAATATTTATATTTGAATTTCACGTTGATGATCTGATTTAATTCAAAATCAATGTGAAAAAACAATTAGTGAGGAAATCTAAATAAATTTCGATTATTTGTGTACAAATATTGATTAGACCCATGTTCACTACAATTCAAAAAAGAAAGCTTGCGTAAGACACGGAAGCAATATTTTATAATGGAATTACTTCCAAAAGAGCTTTAAAAATTATTAATTGAAAATATAAAAATTCATTTAGGTGAGAAATTTCTGTAATTTGTGTACAATCTTTATTATAAAGATAAATGCACTGAATGGAGGGGGTTCTTGTGCAAATGTTATTTGACCATTCTCTTTGAAGAACTGTGATTCCAGTCTTAAGGTGATTGATTTGATTACATTTGTGGGGCAAGACATGTCTGTGCATGATCTGTATTTGCGAGTTTTCATTTTGCTATGACTCTACTCAGATTTCTTCTAAAAGAATTAAGAAATATGCAACTGCTTTGATCCAAAGCAATATGACTCAGAGGCACTTCACAGATCACTTTTTAGATTTATCAGATATTTCATGCAAATGATAAAAATTTTCATGTTCAACGTAAGAACAGCCTATGAAATGATTTTCCAGTTCATTGAAAAATATCGAAGTTTGTTCCTATACTATATAATGGATAGACAACATGAGAATATGCTTTGGAGAGTAAACTTATGTTTCTATAACAGACTACAGAATCGAAAATAGACAATATTAACACTAGAAACGCCAAACCCGTCAATTGACGATTTTGCAATTTTAAATTATAATATTTTTTGTAAAAGTGGTTTTTCCTCATTTACTATTTTTTATAATTGCAAAGCAGAAGTGAACCAATTTTTCTTCCGATAATACCACATAAAAAAGAAGTGTGTAGATATAAATACCTTAAATCTGGTACTTAAGCTAAATTTTTTTCACGATACACTATTCATAAAAAAGTTATATTATTATATCTTGCTATACAAGTGGTTTCTAAATATTAACTGAACAAAATAGACTGTTATACAAATCTTAACCTTATATTTTTTATGCATGTTTCTAATTTTGTCGAATTTTGACGACACATACTGTATATATCAACTGCATATTTGTTATTATTTTAGGCTTCTTACCATCGTCTTGATGAGCAGCACCACTATGCTGTGCAGAAAGTATATGCACAACTCTTTTTGGTTTTCGCTTGATATCTGGGAAGGTGCAACTTGCCACTTTGGTATATTACAGAATCATGCAGTCCTAATTTTTGGGGAGGAGGAAGTTCGCGACGATTTGAACGCACGGTTCCAATTATTGTTGTTCGGACTTGGAGCAAGTTCAGAGGTTCCATAAGTGTTTGTACAACATGTATAGTGGCATATATCTGTTCTCATCTTTTCGAAAATAGGGCTTGTTATTATAACAATATTTTGATGAAACATCAGCTAATATTTAAAATTTTATCACAAATTTATCCGGTTTTGTGGGCATATATTGCGTAAAACGGCAGCGTGTTTTAGACAGGAATAATTATTCATCAATAGTCAAGAATGGTGATGGCTGGTATCAACGTTGAGAATTGGCAACAATGCGATCTAAAATAGTTTAAATTAGACAAAACTTGTCATGTTGCAGATTTCTACGGCGATCTTGATGACGATGAAATCTGAGAAACCTTTTTATTTCTATAAATTATTGGCGGAAAAGTGTTTTATTGAATATGGGACATCCATATGTCGTTGACCAGTTTTTCAAATGGATAATTTAGTCGATATGTAATTCCTTTTAGGTGCAGTAGTCCAACAATATTTTCTAGTTCATCTCTTGTTAGATTCCAATCATCTATCCTTTAATTAGCAAATGCATTTGTACAATCAACAATAAAATTCAGCATCCAATTATCTAATAAAGCTATGAGGCCAGCAAAAGCTCGTGTTACACCTTCAGGCTGGCTTACTACATTTTGCAGTTGCATTCTACCGTCTAGCTTCCTGGTTATTTTCAATTATTGTCCATTTTGTTCGATTTTGCGCTCAAAGTGAATTATTTTCATTGTCAATCTCTTCGTGACTGCTATATGACAAGAGGTCTAAATCTTCATCACTGCTGCTTGTTGAATATAAAATATTATGTAATAGCTGTTCATCATTATTCTCCCCTACCTCTTCTAAATCTTGTTCATTGTCATTGCCAGAGTCATCAGATAGAAAATTTACCATTGTTTGCAGGAAACGTTGAGCTGATATTCGTTGTGACATTACAAATGACAAATGATACTGGTATGCTTGAAATTTCTACACCTTTACAGCAATTCTATCAAATGAAATTAGAGTATATTTAGTAATCCATGCAAATTGGGTACAATTAGCTGCGAAACTCTTGCGGCAAAATATTCCCACCTCTTTGAAATATTTACACAAACGATTCACACCTTTTTATTATTTTAATAGAACTACAATCTGTTTATATGAATATTTACATGAATTCATGTTTTAAATATCATTTATATGTTACTAAGGGCATATTTTTAGAAAATTACAAAACGTAATATAGAAATCGTCAATTGACGGGTTTTCGCGCTTCTAGGTATATTAAAACTCTGGCGCTTTTAGTGTTAAGAAGCCAAATTTCTAATTGAAGTTAAAAATACTATAAACAATCTAAAAATGGAATTCAATATTAAAAACACGAAAGAACTTACATAAAGATTTCTTCGTTCAGTGGACCACTGATAAAATCCCTCAAATGAATAAAACATCTAAAATGAAATAAAAAATTAGTGATTATCATATCTAAAGACTAGTCTTTCCGGTTGAATATGCAGACTATATAGCAAATTTGTGTAAATTATTTTATCATAAGGTTAGACGTTAACTCACTGCTACATATGGCGATAAATCATTAAAATTAAACACTGACATATCGTCCGCTACACCTCAAAACTTAAAAAAACTCATTTAATTAAACAGCGTATCCCCATATGCTTATCTTCAATGCAAGTCACCCACGGATCTTTCTACTATAGTGATTTCCAAATCCAAACTATAAATTATCAAACGGCCGACTGTTAGCAGAGTGAAGCGAACACATTTAAGTGAAACAAAGAAAGAGTCTGATATAAAATTCTGATTGGCGTCTATCTTTTTGAAAGTGATCCTATTACTTTTTATTGATTAATAAGAATAAAGTGGAAAAACGCAATGACTTTGACCAAAAATTTTGGCCGCTTGTAAGTCTATGTTAAATTAAATTCTAACTATGGATTTTCCATTATGTTTTTATTTGTTTTACGCTAAAGATCAATGTAAACATAATAAAACTGTACTAGTGTAAAGTGAGTTCCTCTGAAATATTTCATCAGCCAGTAAGATATAATTTCATCGGTTTTGCACACTGAGATATAGTTTTAAGCATATTTTCTGCATATTTTATGTTGATCAAAGTACTTTTAGTTTTCTTCTGAATGCTTAGAGTGTCGGAAAGTTTGGTTATCTACAAATGAATTGGTGAAGGCAAAGAATAGGGGGCACGAGGACAAAGTAAACACTAATAAAGGATAAAAACGATGAGAAATGCTATAACATTCATAAAAAGTTTTAAAAAATAATATAGACTGTTAAGTTTGCATAATTAACTAAATTTGCAGAACATGGTAACACGTGGTGTATATTTAAGGACAATAGCAAAAACACTTTGAATTCATCAAAAAAATTTGTCTAGTGTAAATCAACTCCTTCTTACTTGAGATTTTTAAATAAACTTTTCTAATTGCAACCGCTTTGCATTTTCAGAGAATTTGTTCTCCCGATTTGTATTTATTTCCACATTTTATTTACCGAATAGTAACACCGAGTTTATGGCTAATGTAACTGCGTTGCATTAATTTCATGCATTTCGCATATATTGTTGTAAACATAGAAAGAAAGAAAGAAAGAAAAGACTTTTATTAAGAAACGTATAAAACATCCATTTCAGTGATATGGTTTTTTGGAACGAAGAAGTCGATGGGGAAAATTGAAAGTTCCTTCTCTTACTTCGTTTTGAGGACAAGAGGTAGCCTGTTTCTCCAACTCAATTGTCCATAACTGGAACGACTAGGAACCAGATCATGAATTATGTGAGTATCTTGAGTGATTTTGGAAAACATTATCAACGATGATCTCTTATTATTTTTGCAGCTGAGTTCAGTATCATCTGCATTCTCCCAGTAAGAGTGGCTCCAACACATGTGAACAATGGAGCACCGTAAGAAAAAATGGATAGGACTGCACTTTCAAGGATACTATTTCATTCTTTTGCATTTCATATTGGTTTGAGACGTCTAAAAATAGTGAGTCTGCAGGACGCTTTTTTAATTCTACTGTCGACATCAGCTTGCCAGGATAATTTAGTCTATAGTAACACCAAGAATTTTGTGAGTGTCTGTCTGCTGTATTTCGTCTGGGAGCAACAAAAAGACTTTCCTAGTTCTAATACCTGTCTGTTGACTCTTCTTAGAATTGAAATTAAGATTGTTTTGTTCACACAACTTTATAATGTGATTCATGTCAGTGTTAATATGCTCAGGAGTTTTGCGAAGAATTCGAATAATTGAAGTGATATCATCAGCAAATTTGAGCAGTAACCCATTCTTGCCTTTAAGATCACTGATAAGACAATGAAAAGAATGGGACCCCTAAGGGACACCATTGAGAATACACAAAACTTTCTACCGTGGAGGTATGACGTGAGCCAAGCAAGCTTATCATGAGGGCAACCAAGCCGACGCAACTTGTTCAGCAACTTGAAAGAAATAGTATCGAAGACTTTGTTCATTTCAAAAGCCTTCGTCGGTACTGGGCAAAGAAAATTAATATAGGATTATAATCGACATTTTTAAAAACACAATCAACGGGTGATTTAGATCCATGGTTTACGCGGTTATGCAGGCCTTTCAGGTGCAAAATATTTATGACGCGTAAGCACAAGCTACTTTTTGTTACATAACATTTGTATAGTGTGTTGTACGTACGAGGCTAATGAAATCAACATGATATTCTAATGAGGCTATTTTATATTCTGATATGCTAATGATATTCGACCAGTGTTATCCCTTGTCGACATTTCTTGAAAAACATTTAAAATTAGTTTTTCAATGAATATAATCAAGATTTAATTATTCTCTATTAAAATCAGTTGATTTGATTATAATAGAATAAAATTATAAATCACCCAACCCTGGTTACAACTAGCGTTAAGGCCTGTCTTAGCTACATGATTTAATAGGCCCGTTTAAATCGTGTAGTTAAGACGCAGCTCCAAATTTTTACCTGACTTTATCAGGAATTTGTGAAATTCAAAACTTGTTCCGTCTTGACTACACGATTTAATCGTGCCAATTAAATTGTGTAGTTAAGACCAGCCCCAACTTTGTCGGATGGTTCCCAGTTTGCTACCCAACTAAATCGGCCCGACTTTTTGAATTTTTACATTAAAAAATATATTTGGTCGTAATTGGATATAGACTTAAATATTTAAATAAAGATTATAAGTTCGCATAGACAAGATTTAATGTGTGAATATTTGATATTAATTAAAATAAGTAAATAATTTTTCGTAGATTTGAAGGAATTTACGCTTATTGTATATTTATTATGCTGTCACAAGTGACATCATAAATACAATTCGAGTACCAGCATGGCCTGCTTTATATAAAGCAGGCAATGTACTACTGACATTTAGAAATTACTAGCCTGAGCTTCAATTGCTGTAGTTAATAGGGGACCAAACTGAAATAATGTATCTATATCGTTTGTGGATTGTGTTAATTTTTTGGGTTTCAATATAAAGCATGTATGTTTTGGTAGCATATATATATATATATATATATATATATATATATCAATTTTTACATTTTATCTGTAGTATCTGTTTTATATATATATATATATATATATAGGCTTGTATCATAAGTAATTGCGCATGATTTGTAATTATAACAAAAAACAATATAACATATGCAACATATATATTTAAACGTCATCATTATCGGTTAGACGATCGAAATATCTTCCTTGGCTGTTGATGCATCTACGCCATCGGTCAGGAAGATCTTCAAATGCCTTAGGAAGGCAGTCTGTTTACTTTCAAACCACGCAAGTATTTCTTGGTTCAATGAATCAGAGTTTTCGAAAGTTTTATTCCGTAAATGACATTTGAGGAGACTGAATAGATAGTAATCGCTTGGCGATAGGTCAGGAGAATAGGGAAGATGTGGTATAACATTAAATCCCAAATAATGAAGTTTGTTTTGAGTGACACGAGCAGTGTGTGGCCCCGCATTATCTTGTAAAAAATGAAAATTGTTGAAGCCATGAGCCACATGTCGTCTTCGTTTCAATTTATCTAGTGATTCACAGTATCTTTCAGCATTAATATCCTCATTCCTCTGAAGTGTGTCGATTAATAACAAACCAGTATGGTCCCAAAACACTATACAGGGATGTTTCTTTGTTGTCATTTGCGATCTTTGAACAACCTGAGGAATCTCATCGCCACTTCCACGCCAGCTTCTATGCTGTTGACCAGGAGTTTTTCCAACATTCTCCCAGTAGATTCCAGACCTCATCAACTGTTATCAGCTGCTTTAAAAAATTATTATGTGAGTGCATAACCAGAAGCTGGTTACAAATTAGGACTCTGTTGTTGCAATTTTCATCTGTAAGTTGGTGAGGTACCCATCTAAATTTGAGGTATCGTTTGCCCATATTATGAAGATGTCTACAAACAGTCATAGAGCCAACATTGAGTATGGTTGCCATCTCTCTGCAAGTTGCATGCTTATTTTCCACCAATAAATCAGAAATCTGCTGATCCAGGCACTCATTTGACGGTCTAACGGGTTTGCTGACATCGGACAAATCAAAATCACCTACTTCAAACTTTTGCACCCAGGACTGACATGTCCTTAAACTTAATTGTTCATCCCCCATAGCACTTTTCATCTCTTTGTGAATTTCGGTTGCATTTAAGCCACATTTCCATCGGTAATACAGAATCGTTCGCAATTGAAGCTTGTCAAAATTCATTGAAAATCGATGAATATACCTTAGATTAAAATGTAGTATTAGTACATATTTATCTATCGCACCAGTTAAATAAATAACATTTTGTTATCTGAACGGTTTCATATAACTATGGCAACAAATGTATGCGCAATTACTTATGATACAAGCCTATATATATATATAGCAAATGATGTAACGAATTATTGTAATATCTTTCAAAATCTTAGTAACAGGAAACAATGCGCTACAATAATATAATAGTATAATAGTAATTAGTAACGCGTTAGAATTGAGAATATTCTTTCGTTCCTTATGCGTTACTTTTAGGCCTTTATTTCGCTAGAGAGTAAATTAACGGCTTTTGTAATATTTTTCTAATTTTGCTAATCACAATAAATATTCAAGTATATGATTTATGTATTGAATACGCAACATATTCTTAGCTAAGATTTACAGTTTAGAAAATTCTATGAAAGTGGAAATTAATAAGTGCGAGTAATATAAATAAGTTACGCACGCGTTGATGAGCTAAAATATTATATTAACATACCCATATGTATATCCAATTATAAAATTCTTAATTTTTTCATCTCATATTTATTAAAATACGTAAATTAATAATTTCTTGTTTCATTAGTACATTTAGCTAATGTTTATATTAATTTATATAATTGTGAAAACTTTCAAATTTCATTATTTGCATTCTAATATATTGACTACTTTGGAGAAAGCTTAGTAGAAATTCAATTCATAACAATGGCGGTTGTAAATACCTATCGCGGATGTTACCAATAATAATGATATTGTACGTTCAACGTAATTATTGACAAGTGGTTGGATTTGCCATTAAATTCTTTTTTTGTTTCAATATGCTGTAATGTACTTCACCAAGCGCCAAAAAGAAATTTATTTTTGTATATACTAGCATAACATGGAGTCGTTTTGTCACAGTGAGCCACTCAAGATCGCAGTGTATAGAAAATATACAAAAATACTTCAAGAATTTATCAATTAATGTTATTCAATGCTTAAAAAATTATATAACATATTTTTATTTCATTATATAAAATTAGTAAAAGTGGGGTGTTTAAGAACGCCCGCCAAAAAGTTGGGTGAATGCAATGAATTTCCGTCTAGACAGACCTTTATTGACATCCGGTTAAAATGTGAATTTAATTTTGGATGGGATGCTTTTTGTAAAACTTATTATTATATTTCCTAAAGCTTGCAAGGTAGCTATTTTGGACAATATACTAAATAATTCTCCTAGTATTTTAGAAATTGTCAACCGTACATATTGTGTTTAAATAGTGACCTAAATGTGGCTGTGTTAATGAAGCC
Source organism: Hofstenia miamia (assembly GCA_900660155.1). NCBI lineage: Eukaryota > Metazoa > Xenacoelomorpha > Acoela > Hofsteniidae > Hofstenia > Hofstenia miamia. The sequence goes on from CABFPE010000185.1 coordinate 1,157,804, forward strand.
TACATATTCCATGCGCCCCTAAAAATCTAGGGGACTATAAGAACTCTTTCATTTCGCAACAAAGCTTGCTTACAAAATTTAATTAATAATTTTGACTGAAATTTCATATATGATGAGAATGATGTAAACAATTTTCTGATTCACTATGGACTATGTATGATTATGTCTACTAAGGATCTTGGATGAATTACCCCTCACATTGAAGAGATTCTACCTAAACGGAAATATATCTTGTCTAAGAATAAAGATTTTCATCTTTATGGATTGGACGTGTTAATATCTAAGCCAGTGAGTATATAAATGGAAATTGGCAACTTGATAAGAAACGGTGGTGGAAGATTGGTGATTATAGTAAGCGGAAAGTCAAGAATGATATAGATTTGACATTGGCTGTATGAGATATTAATGAAGCAAACAATTATTTTGTGCCAATCTCTACGGACCCTAATTATGTTACACTGAATACTAATATGTGATAAAAATGATCAGATTGTTGATGTTTTTCTAAACCAAGTGACGCATTTCCTCAAAACCACTAAAGAACTTCGCCTAGTCCTCATGGGATACGATATTGGGTGTTTGGATCTATTACTATATTGCATAAACCATTGATTTTACGTGGAATATAAGTTTGAAACATGGATTATATCCAGAACGTCATAAAAAACAGGACGTTAAGTCCTACTACTCGGAAGGAATTAAGAGATGTTGCAGTAATTAATATATTAAGTAGAAGATAGTTGTGCGTGTTCCATATAATGCCAAGGGAATTAACAATAATGACTTTCTTCAATGCGTCTGGCCACATCGTTCAATCTTAGGAATTACAATACAGAAGGCTCTTATGTATTGATATGCACATCACAAACATTTGCAAGAAGCTTAATAGTTTGTTTTAATTCTAGTAAATATAAGGAATGCTGGATGTAGCAAGCAGGAAATATACAAAATTTTTGAAATGGTCTTTATTACTAACATTCAATATGGCTTGATAGTCTATGGTTCAGATTTTCGAAATCTCATTAGATACAACGATTCTTAAACAAGGTATTTAAATACTCATGAACAACGCACAGATAGGCTATTGCATCACATCGCTGTTAATTGAAAAAGATCAACGTTATCTTAGAAAATTCAGCAAAAATCATAATCACCCACTTAACGAGTCAATTCAAACAAATTTTCACACAAAAAACAAATTTTACCAATTTTATATCCCACTATTTATTGACAGATGTTTCCTTACCAAGTGATGTTTCATTCCTATGTTTTTATAACACGTATTAGTATAATGTGTTATTAGTACATTACCAATTTTATCACTACATAGATTTTTTAGCCTCTCTGTAGAGAAGGAACTATTAATAAATTTTAATTCATCTGTATTGTTTGACTTTGCCAGCCTAATATACCATTTTATTATTATCATTATTATTATTGTTATAGTATGTTTAGTTTTGTAAAAAAAACGGTTCCACATCTCCACTCGAAGGTCGAGCCTTTTGTAAGAGTCTCTCTCTTCGCACAAGTGAAACAGCCTAGTATTTCTATTGCTAACAATTGAGATTGACCTTATTTATTGATTTCATTCAAAAATTGTATTATGATAAATTGCAATCAAAAATTGACTTTATTGGTGGACTATACTAAAAAATTGACCAAATTGCATTTTCAGTAGATGAAGTCAAGAATATAATTACTGGAATTTGACTCATTTTGCTCGAAAATGGGATAGCCTGCTCGCGGATTACGCCTTACAATCCAAGTTCAAATGAGCAATGCAAACGGTAACAATGGCACTCTCTCTCTTTAAAACTATTTGTTGTATTTTGCATTATAAAGGGCTCAACAATAACATGTGGGAATTTGTTTTGCTTCAAGCATTGTCAGCAATTCAATCTCTCTTGTTTAAGAAACCAATGAATCTCTTCATGTTCATTTTTTTAAGTACAATCGCCGTATTGGTTTGGGGAGCTCATTACCAAAATGGTTGAACAGTGGCAATTTGTTAGAAATAAGGACGACCCTCTAGTGCAGCCAGTGACTATGTGCGAGGTTATTAATCCTTATTACACGATGGTTGAGTTTGACCATGGCCGCGTGGACACCGTATCTACTAAGGATTTGTCTCCTGGTGCTGTCAAACAAGTTTCTGTTCCACGAGGGGAAGAACTTAGTGAATTTGATAATATTCCACAAACAACCATTGAGACACGACCTCTGGTCATTCAACAGAAAATCATCGCGGCGACCAGAGACGGCGTGTGATGGAGCTGGTTGAGAGGCGCATCCAGCTAGTAACGCCAATGAAGCATCACAGGGAACTATGAAATAGAGTGTGGATGGTTAAACGCCTGTATTGAGACGTTCTGGCAAGCTTCGGAAGCCTCCAAATATATTGATGGACTATGTGCAAGAAACTGTACTTAGCTATGTGTCTTTTAGAGGTCAAGCTTTTAGCGAAAGCTCTTTTTACGACAATGATAACTTAATTTAATGTGGAAAAGCCCGTTTGGTATACTAGACGAGAAATGCATATTGGATGATCCGGATAGAGCGTGGCCCGATTTATTACAAATTCAATTTTTTCCATTTCATTTTATACTTTTTCCCTGTAAATGTTTAAGATATCAAGTGTAGGTCTGGCAACTGAAATCTGCTTCTTCAATGATAATATATATATATATATATATATATATATATATATATATATATATTTAGCGAATTGGTGTTCATTTAGAATAGGAGAGGGTAGACATCTTTCACTTGTAATTAATGAGAATAGATGCCTTTGTTGTTTTTTTCAATGTGTACAATATATAGATTGTAAAAAAGTGAAATATCCTGAAACCAAATTAAGAATTTAGCTTAGATACTGCTGAGCAGAAGCTAGTCATGTATGTTAAGATTGAACATTTTGAACAAATAATTTCTCATGATAACCAGTTATTTCTTCACGCTACACTATTGCTGCCTCCTTATTTTTCATCATCTATATTGTTTTAGTGATTTGCAACATGATTTCCCTCGTGTCTAATGCAATGCTCTATACAGTCTTTAGCAGTGTGGTGGGATTTTTCTTGGTCAAACTTCTCATTCCGCGATGTGCTCCCGCGTTTATTAAACGAAATCTTTTTGGTCGGGATATGGCTAAAAAATCTAAGCCCATAATAGCGGAATCTCTGGGCGTGGTTTGTGCCTCCGTCTACCTTTTGATTATGGTTTCATCCATCATTCCTATTTGCTCCCTCTTCGATGTTTCATTGAATTCGGTACGTATTTTATTTTTTTTGAATAGAAAAAATCTCTTAACTCTCACTGTTTAGACTTCGACGGAGTACAAATTTTCTGTTAATGATCAATACGTCTTCATTTATTTCATCACTGCTCTACTATCCATCTGTACAATGACTTTCTTAGGCTTTGCTGATGATGTTTTTGACTTGAGATGGCGATACAAATTTCCACTCCCTGCTTTTGCATCTCTACCCTTATTAATGGTGTATTACGTCACTTCTAATGTAACATTTATCGTGTTACCACATCCTTTAAGATTCATCACAGGTATATTATTCAGCTTTTTTCAATTTTTAGTATTCACTGTGAACAAAATCATGAATTATTTTCAAAGCGACACAGGAATGACAATTTCAAAATGACCGGAATCAAGATTAAATGTCTATCGACGTTCTCAAAAACGAAGTTATTCTGCATACAACTATATATATAGTAATGTAATGATGATCCACCTTGGTATTGCACCAAGATGATCTGTTTATTTCCTTTAATTCAGAAATTACAACAGTTCATAAGTTGAAATGTTACATAAACTATATTTTTAAAAAAAGCCATTGAAAAAATAAGAAATAGAAGAGTGTAGACAAAAAGTGTCACTAAAATGATGTACGAAATTAAGCTTTAAAATTATATTTGAGAGAGAGTAGGAACATACATGATAGCGAAGACGGGAACTGCTATAATTGGCTAAAGTAGACAAAATCTTATATTCACAATATAATAAAATGTAAAACAGTTCGATTAACATCAAGAGCTGCAGGACGACCGGCAGACCAACAAGGGAGGAAAATATTTCCAGGACGAGAGCGAGACAAAGTGAGATTTCTCTTCTCAAGAATTACGACTAGAGCAGCTTTAGAAGCTAGATTAAATATGAAATCACGGACACGATCATGGCGATATATTTTATCACCATCACCAGAGCAACACATGGCGTGATCGCCGTAAATGTCCAGAGTCTTGTTGCATTTTTGGCATGGCTGCTCATTGCTGAGAAGTGGGATACCTAAACGATAGCAGAGAACTGCTCGGAACTCTGAAGGTGCTAATGTAAGATCAAGAGCCTTCAGAGGTATCGCAGAAAGCCAATCACCACTGTGAGGAAGAGAACATGATTGAAACCTCACTCTATCACGATCGCTGGAAGAATTGCTGAGAATGTTGGTATTCGACTCTGCTGTAAGGATCTTCTGAGCTTTAGGAGCCTTGTGAACAGGTGGAGATGTGGAATTTGTTCCGCAGGCTGAAAAGAAGATATCATGAAAATCAGACGATTGGTAGGATAGTAAATCGATATGAGGAATAATCTGTTGAGCAAGGGAATTGGAGTCAACTATTGAACCAGTGAAAGCAACTGGTGCTATAACAGAAGCGATGGGAATCCCAAGCCACCTAAAATCCAATTGATTTGCACGATTTAATTTTTGACCACTATAATAGTTAATAGATGATATTAAAATCATTCCAGAAAATCCATAATTATATTATTAATATTCACTCAATCATCATTTTTTATGATGAAATATCATAAATAAAATATAAGTATTTTCTATATTTCTACACAGCAATATAGAATTGTTTGGATAGTGTGGATAATAATTTAAAAAACTAATTTTTAACTTATATCAAGTAGACCTCACATGAACATTAGTTTTCTAGTTTTTATCAATTTGAATATTTGTTTTTTGAAAGTTTCAGATAAAATATGGTTGCAATGTGTCGTGAATTAGTCAAAATTGCCCCTGACGAGGCGAAGTGTGCAGCTGCTCACGCGAATGCGTTGCTGATGTTGACCGCATGAAGAACCATTTTGCAAACTTTTGTTTGTCAAAAGCGTGTTAGACGTTTTTTTTGTAAAAATCAATTTTTCCCTATCTTTTCCAAATATAAAACATTGAGGTCGAAATTTTAAGGTCGCGCATTGAACATTGGATTTCTATACTACATCTATATGGGATCTTTAACTATATTCTGTACAAATGCCATCAATATACTTTCCGGGATTAACGGTGTTGAGGTCGGACAAAGTGTTGTAATCGCATTCTCGATTGCAGTCTTCAATGTGGTGGAAATACTCACCGAAGGTGAAATACTCATTGGACACATCCTCTCACTTCATCTAATCGTCCCGTTCATTGGGTGTAGTTTAGCGTTGCTGATGTTCAATTGGTGTCCAGCCAAAGTAAGTTGCTAATTTGATTCAACTCACTTTTATCAGAAAAATATTTTATTGTGTTCACATTTTTTCTATAATATTTAAATTTGATTCTTATTAAGTAACGATCTTCACTTTTTTAAAACTTGGTTACAGAAACCGTGATATGGTAAGAGCTAGTGAAAACTGGTGTTTAAGCGCGGATTTAATGCATCATTTTTTTCAAAAAAGATTAGTTTAGAGTTGCCTACACATGGACGATCGATCCTTATAATCTCGGCAATCGGCGATTACCTTAAATTTAATGTAGAAAGGATTTTTCAACAATTAATAATTAGTAGAGGTTACTATATGAGATGCATTGTTTAATCCAATTTTAATAATGGTTTGTATCGGTGGTGTCGCATCATATAGGGACCTAGGCTCTTCAATTTATTGTTGCAAAAAACGGCGTTTTTTATCAAGTTCACTTGGCGATTCTGTAAGCACTGAGTCATTTCTTTTTACACATGCGGCTTGGCGTTATCGTGTTGCAACCGCGGGTATTGCCAAGGAATTGATTTTCCTTGTTGTTGAAGTTCGTAGCTATCACAAATGTCCATGGTTTCATTCTGTTGTCTTCTTTAACATCTTCCAAGACTTGTGCAAAAAGCTCTGTTCTTTCTTCGTTTCGTTTTTTCCACTACCTTCAACACTACTAAATTGGGTTCTCTGTACATGTCTAAATTCCTTGGTTATTGTTCGGATTCTTTTGTCACTTATGATTTCTTCTCCCTAACGTTGACAATTACTCAATGAATCTCTGAAGTCTTATAATAATTTCTTAGTAATGTTTCCACAATGCAATTTATGTCTGCTGTTGATGACTGCATTTCGAAAAATGATGATAGTCAAATAGTTAAAAAAATAAATTTAGCATATTAAAACAATAAATCATAGTTTATAAAAAGTTAAATATGCATTTACATGATACTATCCATTGTATCCCATTGTTTTTTTCACAATTTTTTGATGAGTAAATCCTTCGAAGAGCTATGGGATCATATCTACATATTAATGATACTACGCACACAATAAAAACTATACAGCAACACTAAAGGAAAAAGGGATCACCTGAAGATATGCCCCCCCCAACTTCCAAATTTACCCTCACCTGAAGATACTTCCCCAACTTTTTCCGCCTGAAGATAACCTAACCCTAACCCTTTTACTGTTGAATCAAATAAATAAGGTTAAGGTTAGGGTTAGTTTAGGGTTTAGGGTTTGGGTTAGGGTTACTAACAATTTTATTATATAAACTAGATATCGTAGAATATTCTGTGCAAGGCGAACTAAACATAAGGCCATTTACACCAGAATTTGTAAACAAACTTGAGGTCCAATTATCTAATTCTGTGCAATATTTGAAGATTCGGGCTCTCAAATGAGCTGCAGGTTTAGTTTTTGTAGGATTATGAAATTCTTTAAATTTGAACTCCAATTAATTTCAAAATGTTTATCAGCAAAGAATTCCAATAAAAATGAAATTGGAGTTATCTATGAAACCTTGGACGTGCACTCAATATCTTTATATTTAGTGAATTATATCTTAGGAACGGGGTTATATGAATGCTTTTAGGAATTAAATTTCTCATTATGAACATAATAATAAGCAATCCAGTTTAACTTTTTTCTGTTGAAAATTGTTTTTTACATGAAAAGAATAAAAAAATTAATACAAATTGCCAACAAAGGTTTTCAAGCTTGACACTGGTTTAATTCAAAAAGCATTGTTTCTTGATTTAAGAAAGAAGGGCGATCAATGTTGTGAGACTATATTTGAATTTTTGTTGTATTTTTGCTTGCGATTCCTTTATGAACAGACTTGTCAACGAGCCGAGTCGATCCGAGCTGAGCCGAGCTTGAGCAGAGTATTTGATGTACAACGAGCCCAAAACGAGCCGTTTTTAAGCAAACCAATTTATAGTGCTGCTTGTTAATTTGATTTTGCAGATGTTTCTTATTTTTTCATTCAATATTCCTTACTTTAATCTTATTTTAGAAATGTTTATTAAATAATAGGAAGAGCAATGGAAAAAATTCTGAGAGCACAATATTTTAAAAAAAATACCGAGCTAAAACGAGCCTCATTTAAAGATTTTATGTGGCGAGCAGAGCCGAGCTTATAAATTACGGCTCATTGACAAGTCTGTTTATGAACAAGACTGCGGACCGCTATTGTTTCCTCATATAGTTTTTATGGATTACACATTTTTCTGCAAAATACTTTTAATTCTTTTGATATGTTTGCTGCTGCAATTTTCTTTTCAATTGTTTTAGATGATTCTTGTACTTTTTTTAAAATTCATCTATGATGATTTGAACAATTTGGAAGGCAATACTATCACTTAACTAAAGTTCATATTAGAAGTTTATTTTAGGGATTTGCGAATGTTTTCATTTAGGTATTCATTGGAGACACCTTTTGTTACTTTGCTGGGATGCTTTTTGCTGTGATAGGTATTCTGTGTCATTTCAGTAAAAGCCTTCTTCTTTTCCATTTGCCTCAAATCATAAACTTTTGTCTTTCAGTGCCACAACTCTTCCACTGGCTTCCTTGTCCACGTCATCGACTCCCAAAATATGACCCAGAAACAGACAAAGTTGGACCAAGTTACACTGACGATTTTCTTCTGTGCAAACTGTCGTTTCTTGGAAGACTTTCTTACGAGGTAAGATCCATATCAGACTTGTCAACGAGCCGAGCTTCTAACGAGC
>CABFPE010000185.1:1166121-1177789 GCA_900660155.1 Hofstenia miamia
TAAGATTATAGGTAAGATCCATATCAGACTTGTCAACGAGCCGAGCTTCTAACGAGCCGAGCCGAGCTTGAGCACAGCATTTGATATACAACGAGCTCAAAACGAGCCTATTTTAGGCTTTATAGTTCTGCTTGTTAATTTGATTATGGAGATTTTTCTTATTGTTTGCAGTCAGTATGCCTTTCCTATAATCTTATTTAAGAAATGTTTATTAAATAATAGGAAGAGCTATGTAAAAAATTCTTTGAGCACATTTTTAAAAAAATACCGAGCTAAAACGAGCCTTATTCAAAGATTTTATATTGCGAGCCGAGCCGAGCCAAACTTACACAAAATTTAAACGAGCCGAGCCGAGCTTGGAAATGTCGGCTCGTTGACAAATCTGATCCATATATTTACTAGTAAAGTTCATAACGCCAAGATGCCTTAAATTTGTGATTAAATTCATATCACGTGATTATCATTGCCACCTTTTACTAATGATTCAGTTAGTTATTGTACAATAATATTTTTAGATAGCTACACGTTTTCATTTGGTAAGTGTCCAAAAGTCAGTGAAAGATGGCTCTACATGGGTTAGAATATCCAATCTCACAATTATTAATGTGATGTTAAGGATTACGGGGCCTCTACACGAAAGTCATACCACATCGGCCATCTTAGTTATTCAGTTTTTATTCTCATGTTTAGCGTTTTTAATTCGATATCCAATCAGAATGTATTTTTATAATTGAAGCATTTAATGTAATATTTGTAAATTATTTTAAGCTAAATGATGAACAGGCGACTTAGTTTTTAATGTTACACTCTTCGAGGAAAACATAAAATGTGTATTTGAACATAGCGGTTAATACAGTACCATTGGTTGATTGAATTATTATCTATAAATTCATAAATTCGGATTTAGATTAACTTCAGTTCTAAAATGCAATTCGTTCGGAGAAAAGTTTTCAAAAAATACATTTTAGGCAAATATAGTTGTACGTATTAACAATTAATTTAAATACTGTTCATTTACTGCTTGCTCGCACCATGTATTTTGGAAAAGTATTGTCGGTATCGACACGAAGTGTTTCAGCATGCACTTGAACATACCCTCAAACTATTGTGTTTTTCGAAAATTTGAGCCATAGTTTCTTCTTGGAACTTTTGACAGTAAAATCTGGCTAAATCTTGGCTAAAGAATTAAAGACTGAAAATGACACAAAGATTATTGATGCCAGTACTTCCTAAGAATTGATACTATATAAACGAAGTGAATTATATGTGAACACTATATTTGGGAATCTATGTTACCACAATTTTAATCAATACAAACGATTGGATGTAATCGAGAACAAGGCAAATTCCATTCTTGGAGATTTTAATGCTAGCATGTGTAACCATTATAAATCGGATGCTATCATTGTGATTTTCGAGTAATAAACATTTAAACACCAATTCGACATTGCAATCTCATTGATATTATATTACTGATGCTCCAACTAGTTTTAGTTCTTTCATATTCGAATCATTTAGTGATCATAACATTTGGTTATATTAGCTATTGCAAAATCAAAAAAATTCTAAAACAACAGAAAACGAGTCACATATAATTTTTATTCCGATTTTATAATAATAATAATAAATTTATAAACAACAATTTGCCATCAAGAGGAGAGATACCTTTGCAGGGATGCTTTTTGCTGTCATTGGTATTCTCTGTCATTTCAGCATGAGCCTCAAGATAAACGATAGAGAAATTTTACAAAATTTCCATTTACAAAATACCATTGATGAAAATTTAGTAAACTGAAATAAATGTATGCGTTTGCTTACATGTATGTATGTAGCGCCGAAAATTTTGGGCCAGGGGCCACCTGATATAAAATATTCATAAAAAATTTTTAAATACAACATAAATTTCATCCTAATTTAACATTATTTTATGTACACCTGTGTATTAGCTTCAAAACGAAAACTAAAATTTTGTCGGTCGAAAATTGTAGATAACTTAAGTTTAAATGCAAAAAAATATTATTNTATTGTGTTTTTCGAAAATTTGAGCCATAGTTTCTTCTTGGAACTTTTGACAGTAAAATCTGGCTAAATCTTGGCTAAAGAATTAAAGACTGAAAATGACACAAAGATTATTGATGCCAGTACTTCCTAAGAATTGATACTATATAAACGAAGTGAATTATATGTGAACACTATATTTGGGAATCTATGTTACCACAATTTTAATCAATACAAACGATTGGATGTAATCGAGAACAAGGCAAATTCCATTCTTGGAGATTTTAATGCTAGCATGTGTAACCATTATAAATCGGATGCTATCATTGTGATTTTCGAGTAATAAACATTTAAACACCAATTCGACATTGCAATCTCATTGATATTATATTACTGATGCTCCAACTAGTTTTAGTTCTTTCATATTCGAATCATTTAGTGATCATAACATTTGGTTATATTAGCTATTGCAAAATCAAAAAAATTCTAAAACAACAGAAAACGAGTCACATATAATTTTTATTCCGATTTTATAATAATAATAATAAATTTATAAACAACAATTTGCCATCAAGAGGAGAGATACCTTTGCAGGGATGCTTTTTGCTGTCATTGGTATTCTCTGTCATTTCAGCATGAGCCTCAAGATAAACGATAGAGAAATTTTACAAAATTTCCATTTACAAAATACCATTGATGAAAATTTAGTAAACTGAAATAAATGTATGCGTTTGCTTACATGTATGTATGTAACCATAATATATATCTATATATATATATATGTATGTATGTAGCGCCGAAAATTTTGGGCCAGGGGCCACCTGATATAAAATATTCATAAAAAATTTTTAAATACAACATAAATTTCATCCTAATTTAACATTATTTTATGTACACCTGTGTATTAGCTTCAAAACGAAAACTAAAATTTTGTCGGTCGAAAATTTTAGATAACTTAAGTTTAAATGCAAAAAAATATTATTTAATTGTTAAAGGACGTCTGTCGAAAGTAATTTACTAAGAGCATTTTCGAAGGCGATAAAATTCACTTCATTTGAAATCAGTTAAAAATTCGCTCCGCTAGATCTCGAACGTGATTGGCAACTTCCAGGGTCCGAATTACCTTTGATTCGAGATGTATTACAACATGTTCTAATGAAACTGGTGAGTAAAAAATTTGGCATACTTCGGGGAGTTCCCAATCACGTCTTTTGTTTCGTTTTAGGGTTACTTTATTCGTATTGTAGGGTAAGATTTTTTGTGGTTAATATTTTTTTGAAAGTTGACATTGGTCCTGGAATAAGGGAGCTCACTGATGTTTCAGAACTTTCCCTTGATCAAAGATACCTTTATCTTGCAACCCAATCAGTTTATTCAAGAGAAATAAAAGAAGAGTTACGGCATATCACTCCAGGACCAATATGCCATGTTCACTGGGTAACTCTTGCCAATAAAGTTTTACGCGTTTACATCTCACACCACAACCTTAAAAAAAATCTGGCAGAGACTTTATGATATTGTCATTTTCAAAATTACATCTATTCCGTAATGTGGCTTGAGTATTAGTGTCGTACGCAGATTTCCGATGCGCCAAAACATCTATTTACCCAAATAAAGTTACTCAAACATCTTCCAGCTCAAATGGAAAAAATTTTAGAGCCATATGTGAAATCAGGGTATGCATACAGTGAAAGTCTTTTCATCGTGATGCTGTGTGATGATGACAGTGCAATACGACATGAAGCAGTTTTACAGCTTAGAAATGGTTCAGACATAGGTAATATTGCTATTGCATGTTTAAACAATCTTTTCAAAATTTTAATATAATACAATAATACATTGATATCATTTACTGGAATGCTGTTCCATCGTCGAAATCAATAACACAAAGTTCAAAAATTTGGAAACTCCTCCATTTCCCTCTCATACACAATAATACCCCAAATTTCTGAATCTTGTTCTAATGGTGCTGGATTTGAAAGAAGGGATGGATATATTCGGTCTAGATTAGCTTCTCATCTCATTTTACCAAAAGCCACCATCAAGAAAGACTTTTATAACATTTTGTTCCTAGTTATTGCGATTGTTTGTTGATATTCAGTTTAAATTGTTTTTGATGCAGACATCACATCCTATTACAGACTTTTCTGTCTGTTGATCTGTCTGTCTGTCATCATTACTGGCTTCTACAATTCAGAGGAAATAAGCCTGGAGAATAATTTTTTTGATCTAGTATGATAGCAAAAAACTTTTACTAAAAATTATAACAATTTTAAGATGAAACGAAACCATTGAAAAAGTGTAAATAATAATTGAGTATCCTTTGACATTATCATAGGAAAAGATGTCGAGCATCAATCAAAAGAGGATAGTTCTTAGTTACTGGTTTATTGAGCCTGAAACACACGATGATTATTTTAATTTTGCGTTTTTAAGGAATCACCACAAGGTACTGTGCATATTTTGCAATAGGAAATCAAGATATCTAGGGCTATACAACATGTACATTTTTTATATGGCCAATTCAGTGGGCAATTTTTGTGCTATTACAGTTATATCATTGCAGGATTTATGTGGCCTTTTTGGTCTAATACATGTATATGCTACCAAAACAATTAATAGTAATATTCATCTTTCGATTTTAATTGTTTTTACAAACAATAGTTATGCGTTGATTTCCATCATGATGAAGCTATGACATGCAATTTTTTAAAATTACACCTGAAGATTAGATTGACTAAGTTCATCATATCTTGTAAATCACAGTGAAAATTGAGGTTTAATTCTGGAGAAACAACATGCAAAATTATAGTCGAGGAGTTTGGAATATCTTTTGTCAGCAGTAAATGTCTATGTATTCAAGAACGCATGCAATAAGCAGGAGTAGAGGTGCGCAATGAATAATTGTCAAAACAATGCTTGCAAACATTTCAACATAATTTTTTTAGGGAAAATGTATAAATAATATATTTACAATAATTTTTTCAAACTAAGATAAATCTGTATACACATTTTGCGGCTTACAGAAGAACTTACTCTCAATACTTTGAATAGAAAGATATTATTCCAAACAAAGAATTTTGACCTATTAAAACTGCCAATGAAGATGTTATCTATGACTAAGAAAGGAATATAATTTTACTCTGAAATAACTTTTCACATTTTAATAGGTGATTTTGGAGCTAAAAAATTTTAGATATTTTTTTAATAAAATATTACAATACAATATTATACATCCCTCCATGCAAGCTATGAGAAGAGACAAAATGACTTCTAAATGAAAATCATAAATATATTTTACATTTTTTCACTCATGTTATGGTGGCCCAATTAAATTCAAGCCAATAATATAAATCTAAAATTAAATTTGCAGCAGCTGAACGAATTCTTCATCACAATGTGTTGTTACCAACCGCATATTATAAAAAAATGCGGAGCTTTCAATATAGAATACTTTGTTTGCCAATGATATTCGCAAAGGCCCCACGAAAAGCAATTGTTTGTGTGGAGATTGATTTCGTCGTGTTAGTACGAAGAAATCTTTAACAAAATTAAATTTATCAACGGGTCCAGCATCGCCAGGCCCTCGCTTTGATAAGATAAGCCATTTTTAAATAATAATATTCCTAACTTTTCAAAATATCCACAGTGTGTATTCGAAAAATCCACGTAAAATCGTTGGATCTAGATAAAATAAGATTAGATAATCTATATTCATTTGAATTTTTTTACAATATTTCAAATGAATAGCGTCATTAATTACTATGTTCAATAAAAAAAATGAATATTAACAAAAATGAAATAAAAACACTGACTACGGATAGCTTACTAATTTCGATTTATTGTATAGTCGTTATTATAAAATTTAAATCCTATCCATGATCTACCTGATATAAACTTTTGTTTGAGAATTAATTATTTTAATTCTTTTTTGACTTTTTTAAGGTTGTCTATTATTTTCATTTCTTTTGGCAATATATTCCAATTATAAATTGCAGTATTAATAAAGGATTGACTCATATTTTTATTAAATTTAACACTTGAATAGTTTTTTGATCGTTTATTTTGCTTCAGACAATCTGTCGAAAATGAGAATGATATCTCGTTGTAGGGTGGAATTTTGTTTATGAATTTGAAGAAATAAATAATATTGTAAATAATTAACTCTTATGGAAAAATAATAGATTTAGAAATATATTCTTGTTTCAGAAGAGTTTTTATTACAAACATTTAATGCCCATCTTAGTTGAACTCGAAGCTTTTTTATAATTAGGCTGTGTACATTATTATATAAGATTTTAACATAGTTTAAATTACTCATAACAAATGCATTAAACATTTGAATTACTGCAATTGGGGGTAACTGTTGGGAAACATTTGATATCTTTCTAATACCAATAGCCATTTTTTTAATAATAGTATTTATTTGCGACGTGAAATTAAGCTTTGAATCTATTATTACTCTTAGATATTTAAACTTATTAACAGGTATAATAGATGAATTATTGAAATTTATTGAATGGTCAGAGATGTCCGTTTTTTCCTAAAAGGTTGCATTATGCAAACTTCAGTTTTTTCGTGTCAATACGCAATCTATGCATGCTAAAATAGTTGCTCAATTTTATACAATTCGATTCAATAGCTTTACAGCTTTATCTAAGGATTTATTTCCACAGTAAATAGATGTATCATCGGCGTATTGTGTTATTTCGCAGTCAGTAGTTTCCTTCATGTCATTCACATAAATATTAAAAAGCAGGGGACCTAGTATGGTTCCTTGTGGTACACCATTATTGACAGACAACCAATTTGAAAAAGTATCATTTAATTTAACTCGCTGAAGTCTATTACTTAAGTAATTAGATATAAGGTGAGCACTGTAATAAGAAAAACAAATATTTTTTAATTTTCTTATTAATATCTCATAGTTAATAGAATCGATTGCTTTTGAGAGGTCAAGACAGGCAATAACAACAAATTTATTAGAGTCTAATAGTGCTCTCCATTTTTTTGTCGTTTGTATAAGTGCGTCTGATGTTTAGTAATTTTTTCTGAAACCAAATTGTGATTTGGGGCCATAGTTTATGATGATTTAAATGAAGTGTAATTTTTTCATGTAATAGTCTTTTAAATATTTTACTGATTTTTGATGTAATAGATATAGGTCGATAGTTTTTGGAACACTTTGGGTCGTCTTTTTTGTAAATTGGAGTAATATGAGCCTGTTTCAAGAGATCGGGAAAAATATTCAATTTTAAGCATTCATTAAACATATAATTTAAAGGTTCGGCAATATATTTCGAATTGTTTTTTAGTAGCCAAATTGGAATTTTCGAGGGCCTTTTGACTTGTATTATTTTAGTTTCTTGACTGCTTTAATTACTTCACAACTTGTTATAAAGCGAAAATCAAATTCAGGGGTGTGCCTATTAGGATTTATTTCCTGGAATTTTGTTTGAGGACCGTCGTAATTACCTAAGTTTGCAAATTTTTTATTCAAAATATTGGAAATTTCAAAATCGGTGACGTATTGATTTTTTGCATTTGGTAGAATTCGAGATTTCGTTAATCAATCTCCATTTACTCTTTTGGTTCGGTAATTTTCTATATTCATGTTTAATATACTCATTGTAAGCTTTACGATTTTCTATATTAGAAATATTTCTAGCTTTTTGTATAATGCATTACTTTCAGGAGTACGGGCGTTAGAAAAAATTTAAAGGTGTCATTTTTTTTTGCAGAAATCGGAAAGCCAAGGCTTGTCATTCTTTATATTTTTGCAAGAACGATTAGTAACAATGATTTTCTTTGCCGGACAATATTAATCTAGATAGGATTCAAGAATATCAAGAAAGTTTTTGATCATGTTGTTAGGATCAATCGCAACGTATACAGAAGTCCAAGTTTCACGTGAAAATGCGTTTTTCATGTTATCTAATCATGATTGGTTATCTAGAAGCATGATTGGTTATGAAGCATGATTGATTATAATATTTCTGCTTACAATGGAGTTGTAAATTGTATGTTGATTCCTTTGAAAAATGGGACTCCATAAATGATTCAATCTGTTCCAGTAACAGGCATTAACTATAATGTACCTTTCAATGTCATTCATTGCTTATGCAAATGGTATTAACATTCGAGGAATCTGTACAGATAATCACACTTCTGTTCCCCTTTCCTCAAAACTGGCCAATTCTTCTGACAGTGACAAGCTTTACGCTTTTCATCATCCTTCTGATAAGTCTAAAGTAATATATCTTTTCTTTGATACTCACCATATGATAAAGAACTCTCGTAATAATCTGTACAGGAATTCTAATACTTATGTGCCATAATGGAAATTCTCAAAAGATGTTTGAGATATTATTTTATCTAATAATTGTTTAGTTTTGTGGAAAAAGCTCCATAATTTATATAATGCTGATTCTGAAAATCAAGCAGGTTTGAGAAAAGACAATTTACTCAGGTATTGGGCTTTACATCCAGCTGATAACAAACAATCGGTTCATTTGGCGTTATTGAATTTTCAGCCATCAAACTCTGTTGCTCTCAGGCAATATTTTCGTCAGGATCAAGTCGCTTTAAACACCGCCAGTTTTTTGGAGTTATTTTTTGTGTGGTTTTCTATTCTAAATGCGAAAAATACATCAAACCCAGTTAAAAAAACATGATGGCAAGATTGATTTTTTAAACTCATTCGCTGATTGGATTGATAAATCGAGATTTGAGTTTAAGTCAGGATTTTCACTTCAAACACTTCATGCGCTTTTTTCATCAAGATCAATCGCAGATCTTTCTAGTGATATATTGAATAAGGATTATGCTTACGTTTTGACTTCACGATTACATCTGATCTCCTTGAAAGCAGATTTGAGCATTATAGACAGATAAGTGGAGGTCGTTTTCTAGTTTCATTGGATGAAGTGAACAGCTCAGAGAAAATTTTGAAAATTTGTAAAATGCTAGCAGTCGCTCTTCTTCTATTCCAGGAATGAAATTCTTAATACATTGTTTTGCATGCTTCATTAGGAAATGTCAAAAACTGTCACTATCTGTACTTTAGTTAACATGTTTTTCCATAATCAGTAGCATTATTCTCTGGATGTGAAAAGAAAGAGGGGAGTTAGTGAGCAATTTCAAAAAGTTGAAGAGATCCAAACGTTTGTAACTACGAAATTTGTACGAATTACTTTTAAATGAACTTCAATTTTTTAAATTAAATTATTTTTGGATTATTAATTGAAAACGTATGTATTAATTGATAATTTAAACTTTCTATGAATAATTACACATTAATTAATAATTTTTATGTTGCAAACACAGATTTAAAAATATTTCACATCGGCCCCCAAATTTAAATTATTGCTGCAGATTACCAGCTTATATGATAAGAAGGCACTGAGTGAGCTTTGCAAAATTGGTTTTTAAGAAGATAAGTGTTTATTTGGTCAAATATTCATTTCGAAGATTTTTACAAAAGGCGAGATGATTGGAATAGGCCGGTAATTGCAATGTAGTATAGGATCGTAAGCAATATTAAATCTATGAAAAGATAATTTTCGCCAATCTCGGTAAAATTGGGCACCTAAGCACAAGTACATGCAATATTATGCTTTTCTTTATAAAAAACAAATAATGAGACAATCATTAATAAGGAGCTGTATATAGCTTTGGAATGACTTATCTAAAGAAATAAAGCAATTGAAATATTGAAGATATTTGAAGGCAATTTCAATTATATTTACAAATTTTGGAAAAGAAATAATTGAATTCAACTAACAGAAACACATAGACCTAGGGTGTATTTCTTAATTTTTTAATGTTCTTGCAGAGTTTATTGACGCTTTCACAGTTGCTAACAATTTAGTGACACATTGTTAAAGTAGCAAAAATAGAGTTCCTTGCATTAAATCACCGTAGCACATGCTGCAACTACGTAACATCCTCTACCAGGCTTTGTCATCTGGTTTCTTTATTATACTGTTAAATTAGAATGATACACTATCAGGTAGGGATGCACTGTTCCAAATACTGCTTAACGTCTACATTATTAATTCCATTAAATGTAATTAATAGACGGTATAATGAACACTATTTAGGATGAGTTCCACCTCTCAGCTCAGCAATGTAACTTATGTGTAACCTATCCTAGCTTGGTGCTTACTCAAGACAAGACATAACTCAACTTAGTCTCTATTTGTAAAGTGTACTGTATACTTGCAACCTGAATTGTTACTAGCTGCTTACTTAATATTATAACTATCCATTACTGAAATATATTGGCTTTAGTAGATTAATTAAATAACTAGCAGCTTCCTATCCTACATATAATAATCAATATATGCAAACATGCTCAGTCCCATTATAGGTCACATTATCGTCATTAATGTAGATCTAAAATAATGTAGTATAAATTCCTAAGTTTGGCTTATTAGCCGTATCTCGAATTAGTCATTGTTAATACATGTAAGAGAATGATCGATAGTCAGCTAAACGAAAATAAAAACTCCTAACCGTAGTCCTAACATAAGTGCACTTTCATGGCTTGGTACAAGGAACCTTGAATCGTTCCCGTGATGGATCCTCGCCACTACTAAACACCACTCACTTAGCTTAAAATTCTATTAAGTAATCAAACCTTATTAGAAAATAAGTAAAAGAATTCCGAAGAAATTTTTTTATCAATTGTTACAACAAAATTGAATCTATTTATAGTTAACTTGAAAAGGTACCTGCCGATTTTAAAATTTGAATTGTTCGTCTGCCAATATAGCTAAAAGTAATGGAAGCCATTTCGCCCCCTTCGTTTTGCCAAATTAGTAGGATCGGCAAATACTAATTTAAATCAAATAAACTGATATTTCTTGGTTGCATAATACAAACAAATTTAAGTTGATAATAAGTTTTATAATATATTTCTAATCACATTTTAAATTCGATTTTAAGTTTCTTTTACTGACTTTCTTTCATTAGCAGCATAATTT
Source organism: Hofstenia miamia (assembly GCA_900660155.1). NCBI lineage: Eukaryota > Metazoa > Xenacoelomorpha > Acoela > Hofsteniidae > Hofstenia > Hofstenia miamia. Next base: position 1,177,107 of record CABFPE010000185.1, read on the forward strand.
GTTGGATGATGCTATACTACTGCCGTTTATGCCTTGGAATTCGCAGAAAATAGAACATTTGCGAATCATGACCAGACCTGTCAAGAAGCAAATCTTACATTTGCACCTATGGCTGTTGAATCACTAGGAGGTTGGTCATTGTTAGCTTCAAACATGATTTGCAATATTTCGTACATGAATGCTACAAGAGGTTCTGATGGAACCATTACAGTATTACTCAACGAATATCCAAGCAGTTGGAAGGAATGCTACAAAGATGTAACTTAGGTCTAGCTCCAAGTACAGGAAAGAAAATTGGTGTCATTAGACTTCATGGCAATTTTAGAGAAAAGAGAATAGTCTCCAGTTTACATTGTTACCTGCATCATTTTCTCAGAGTGCTAATATATCAGGAATTGTTGGTGAAGAAATCTGATTCCCGTGACATTGAACAATAGGTCATACAAGATCCGCCGAGAATTGTGAGGGAATTTCCAGCAACGAAATGTGGATTTACCAGATGAAGATATAAAACGGAGAGATGACGTGAAGCTTTGGTATTCACAAACATCTAAATCTAAGGAAGACCAAAGGTCCTCAAAGCTAAAATATCATGCATTGCCTGACTTAATTCAGTTAAGATGGAACATTTGATTTTTGCGGTCTCACATTCCATATATATATATTCCATATATATATATATA
>CABFPE010000185.1:1187164-1198094 GCA_900660155.1 Hofstenia miamia
AAATATATGGTATATATATATATATATATATATATATATATATATATATATATATATATATATATATAGCCTTAGAAAATAGCGCTAAATATTATATGGGGCTGCAAGAATACAACATTGATATAGAAGACCAATGTCACTGGGGTGTAAGCGCCATTTCTTTACCCAAAATAATCGGAGGCTTTCTTTATATTATTTAGCCCTGCCTCTTAAATACTAGTAAAAATTACAGCAAACCCCTTGTCTGTGTTAGTTAGTTTAAGTAAATGACTGACGTTAGCCTATTACTTTTTACATCGTTTGATAAATTTCAGCAAAAAGAAACCAGGTAAACAGGCGCTTTCAATATTGAATACGTCAAATGAAGCCTACCTAAGTGATAATGTAAACTAAATTTTCGCAATTGCAATTGTCGAATGAAATAACACGAGGAATGGGTGTAAACACGCTCATGGGCTATTGAATTTGCTTTAAAATCATTAAGATAATTTAAGAATCTTTGATCAAAACTTGGCAAGAATTTTAAGAAACTTTAAAGAAATTGAAGATTCTTACGGAAACTTTAAATATTTCAAAGATTCTTAAGGAAACTTTAAGAAATAATAAGGTTTTCTTAAAGTAACATACAAGAATATATATTATTATTATATTATTATATATTTTTATTATTTTTCTACTTTTTGTTTAATCGATTATCTATTTTTCTAAAACAAAAATTTTATGCAACTAGCTAATAATTTCAAAACGATTTGAGCCAAACAACACAGATAATTGCAGTAATTACATTATTACTGAAGCTTACAATTTCAAATAATTTTGAATGATGAAGTTCCACTTCATATGGGGACAAAATGCAAAATCATCCAGACACTGAGCCAGTGAGCCCTACCTACACTACTTAGACTTTTTAAGAGAGCTTTGTATCATATCAGGCTCAGCTTTACTGTCTTTAAGATTCTTAAATAATATTCAATTTCTTTGATTATTTTAAAGAATTATTTTATTAGTAAAATCATTAAAATATTTAATGATTCTGTAATTTTCTTTAATTTCTTTAATGATTTTGCAGAAAATTGAATTTTCTTTAATGTTTTTCAAGAAATTTCGACAAGGTAGTATATATTTTTATGATCTGTCTAGAAAAACATTTAAAATTTATTTAGATTAAAAATATTCAATTTAAATTTATAATATGCAAAATTATTTGCACATTGTTGAAGAATATAAACAGGAAATTTTGTTTAAAGTACAATTATTTCGTAATTAAAAAATTATGGATTTTACTATTTTAATGAAATTTTAACATATTTGTCATTGATAATATCTTTGCTGCTTGCTAGCTGCATGCAGTGTGATCTACTACGTATAATGCAGTTTTCTCTGTTTATAGCAGAATATTGAAAATTTATAAAATAGTTTGTAATATGATACTTTGAAATCTGGTAAATGCTTTGTAAACGTCTTCTAAGCAATTTCTAAACATCTCATAGACGTCTTCTAGACATCTTCTAAACGTCTTTTAAACATGTTTTAAGAGTTTTTCTAAACGTTTTATTGTTTATTGGATTAGTCGGCAACATCAATCGTGACGTTGGCAATTTGGCTTAACCCTTCTACGTCGTTTGGGGTGTTTCTGTTTCCCTACGCTCGTTAATTACGTTGCTGAAATACGGGAAATTCCGGTAAATCAACAAAAACTTATGACTTTTTATATCAACCTAAAGGCCTAACAATGATATATATAGCAGCAATGTTTAGAAGCTTTATTTACAATATTAACTGCATTTCTATGATTATCGTCGTTTGGGGTAACTTTATAACCCCAAGTTATTTGATCTAACAAATATTAAGAAAACTGCATTATGTCAAATCATTTTATATCTTACATTGCATACATGAAACTCTCCTTTCAAATCTCTAATGTTGCTTGTAAATAGTAGAGAAATTGGTAATGAAGGTCTTTCAATCATGATTCAAGATTCAAGTAATGAAGATATTTTGATAAAAAAAATTTTAAACTCTGAAATTGAACATGAAATATATTTCAATGTTCACAGTGATGTTCATTCAATTTTTAACCTGTGACCTGACCTGACCTGACCTGTCTAATAATGATCCGCATCCCAATCCAATCAAAGAAGGATTACTAATATAATACATGCAAAAATGTTTTAGCATATAAGCATAATGAAAACAAGACAAAATCAATAAAAATACAAGTATAATTAGAATCTATTAGTCTTTAAGAATTTTAAACATGACTTATTAAATTGTTTCTTAATTCTGTTAGTGTTCTTCCTTCCTAACAATTATGACTGACTCGCTTTGTCTAAAAGTTTCCAGCAAACCCACCCGTCGAATTTTTTACTTTGACTGTCGCACGAGTTGACCCCGTAACCACCCTGAATGATATACAGAAATATTAATTTCAGTATTAGGTCAAATCCGGAGCATCTTGGCAATGCTGGACAACAAGTATGTCCCCCGCAAGATTTTCCACCTGAAGATATGCCCCCCTCAAAGCTTTGGGGGCACATCTTCAGGTGATCCAAGATTTTTTGTTATTTCTTGCAGTCAATATGCCTCGTTGACAATCTGATCCTAATACTATACTATGTTATTCATCATGACAATGGGTGCGTTCGCGCAGCGCACCGGTTTTGCACTAAGTGTCAACTAGAGCATTCGCGCATCCACCGGTTTGCATTTTCAGTGCCCACTGAAACCCAACTGTAAACAGCGGAAAGGTTTGTTTACTTAACAATTAAATTTCGTGCACACTACATTCGCGGTGGCAGCGGTAGTCAACCTAATTTACTGTTAGCCAATCAAATGTTGCTTATTAACAAGCTCTTTTCTTATTCGCCTATTAATAAAGCCGATTTATCGACCTAAACAATTTAAAAGTTTGTCTTTTTAGTTAAATACGTAATTTTTTACCTAAAGATTAGTATTTAGCACCTATATAGATTTTTTTTGCATACAGCGCGCAGTGTATGCATTTCAAAATTTTGTATCAAGAGCGCATATATATATATATATATATATATATATATACANAAACCCTTATAGACCTAAACCCTAAACAGGTTATTATTTGAAAACCTATGTGCCGGGTTCCGGCTGAATATGTTAATTAGATACATTATTGCTTGAATGTGTGTAGAACAAGCTTATTAAATTGATTAGAAACTGTGCAGAATCGCCTAAGTGTTTGGGTTGGGGCCATGACGTCGGGATAACATAAAATGTATGTAGAAATAATTTAAATAATTTATGATAAAATTATATGATTTTTAATTTATATGATTTTTCATTCAAATGAATATTGAAACTCCGGGTTCAGGCTGAATATGTTAATTAGATACATTATTGCTTGAATGTAGGAAGAACAAGCTAAGAAATTACAAATTGTAAAATTCGCTAATATCTCAGCGAGTTTTTATTGTATGGACTTCGCACCTAGTGCATTCGATTGCAAATTGAATTTTGTATCTAGAAAAGCCTTTTAAACTAGTCTGAAACATGGCCTACTATATTTCCGGCCATGATATTTTATCAGTTAGCCCAACCTTTCTTAAGTGAAATTTTATATATAATTCGCCAATATCTCAGCGAATTTTTGTCCTATGACCTTCGCACCTAGTGCATTCGATTGCAAATTAAATTTTATAACTAAAAAAGCTTTTTAAAATAGTCTCAAACATGGCCTACTATATTTCCGGCCGTGATATTTTATCAGTTAGCCCAACCATTCTAAAGTGAAATTTTATAGATAATTCGCCAATATCTCAGCGAGTTTTTATCCTATGGACTTCGCACCCAGTGCATTGGATTGCAAATTAAATTTTATATCTAAAAAAGCTCTTTATAGTAGTCTGAAACATGGCCTACTATATTTTCGTCCGTGATATTATATGTGCTAGCCCAAACTTTCTTAAGTGAAATTTTATAGATAATTCGCCAATATCTCAGCGAGTTTTTATCCTATGGACTTCGCACCTAGCGCATTCGATTGCAAATTAAATTTTAAATCTAAAAAAGTTTATATGATATGAGCCACGAGGCGCTTTAGCGCCGAGAAGTTTCTTGTATTAAATAATATGTTAATGTAGTATGATGTATATGATATGAGCCACGAGGCGCTTTAGCGCCGAGAAGTTTCTTGTATTAAATAATATGTTAATGTAGTATGATGTATATGACGTTGACAACTGAAAGCCAACTATTCAGTTGTGCCGGTTTGCGATCGCGAACGCACCCATTGAAAACCCATTCATTCTGATTTATGTAAACAAAGTAACTACGGAAAAGATGTGAAGGAAAAGACGCTGTTTTGATTGAATAAACATTCCCAAATCTTATAATTGCTTGCTAAACAAACAAACAACAAGCAGCGTGGTTAAAGTACTTTATTATAATAATTTGACAGTTCATATTAAAACTCACTGATAGCAAAAGTCAATTTTCATTTTCCTTTTACATGATGTTTGGGGCATTGTTTATGCTAGGGTAGGATTAAGGTGCGGGTTAGTTTTATTTAGGGTTAGGGTTATTTATGGTTTTGGTTAGTGCTAAATGTGGGGAAGGAGTTTGGATTAGGTCTATAATTATTATATGGATAAACTAGCATACTTTTGCAATAATATGAGTGGGGCATGACATCACTATATATATATATATATATATATATATANTGAGCCACGAGGCGCTTTAGCGCCGAGAAGTTTCTTGTATTAAATAATATGTTAATGTAGGATGATCAAAAATCAACGAACATTGACACATGCAGCTATTGTTTAGCTAGAGAATGATATATTTTTTATGATATGAAAATTAACTTTGCAGTAGCCTTCTGAAATGTGACTACCGCATTGTTAAAATATATATATATATATATATATATATATATATATATATATATATACAGAACAGCTTATCTTATTCTTTCTAAATCTATTAAAATACTATCTCTTTATAATAGTAAGGAATCAAATTATTTTCCCATAGCATATTTCATTGAACAATGTTAATTTTATTCGTATTTTTTGTAAGCTTTATCCTCAAGTCTTCATCTATACTAAGACGCTGTTCCATTGATGACGGAAATGAATTTTGTATAATAGATGGCATTATTGAAGTGAATGTTACTCGACACTCGATAAAAATTTCTGGAATTCTACCAAATGCTGAACTTAATGCAATGGTGATTTTTCCCTATGCATCAAACAGATACATACCTATGTACCTTACAAATCTCAGAATTATTGGAGCCTACAGAAAAATCTTTTGTAATTAATAATAAGCAATGCTGAAAGTATCTACATGGAGAGATGCGTTTTTAGTAATAACAATGTATTCTTTACTTTGTTATATTTTACTGCAAAGGACCATGTAAGCATAAGCAATGCCAGTCAGCATACGTTCACAGGCAATCAAATTATATCAAACATTTGTGAAAATGTGCTTTACAATTTTGGATCGAGAGCTTTAATCAATTCTAATACGTTCTTACAAAATTTAATGGAAAACGTCTGGATTATTCACTATCCAAGTAATTTTGCAATAACTAACAATGTCTATAGAAATAATTACATCAAGAAGTCAATAGTAAATGTTGCAGTAGATATTTAGTAGCTGTAGCACTTTTAATATTGCAATTTGTTCGCGTTATGAAACAATTATGAGTAAATTACGCTCTGCTGCATGTATTCAGCCATTAAAATTCGAAATTGAATGTTGATATTTATCACTAAGAACAATTCTGGTAAAAAATGCCATTAATATGATTCTCTTGTGTTGCATTATTGATTGTGGTAGCCAAATCAAATAGTTAATAACTAAATTTTATAGTTACTTTTCACAATTGAAAATCTAATGAATTGTTCAGTCTGCTTAAATTATTGAAGTTCACAGCTTCCAAATATTTGGCAGATATGATGTTGGCTTAGGGCTGCTTAATGAACTGGGTTTGAAGCTAAAGTAATACGGACTATAAGGTAAAAGCATTGTAAAAACCTAAAATGTGATGTTCAAAATCAATAATAGTATATAAAATGAAGTTGAATTTCCAGTTCACATACCTCTCTTATACTTGAAAATTTCGTATGAACATGCCCAAACAACAGATTCACATTTTTCATTGAGTGTTAAATTTCACCTTATTTAATGTTAAGCAGCTTGGAAATTTTTCATGTTGTGCTTCAATGGCTTTACCTGAGTTATCAAAATAAAAAGTTACAGCAAAGATGGATTTTCAATTGTCTGATTAATGGAACATCAAGATAAGATAAGCAATAATAGTAATATGTCGTTATTAAGGATCTTTTATAATTTTAATACAAGCATTAGGCTAAAATATATAAATAAAATTTTATAGAAATTCCCTCTAAATGTGCACTATTTTTTCAAAACAAAACATTATTCAATTAAATGTTAATTTATGCTTGTAGATGTAATAATCTTTTCTGTTAAGAAATAGTTGCATTAATCATATGTTATATATATACAGTATATATGCTTTGAATTATTTTTAAATTCTTCAGGATAGTAGATCTTAAATTTTTTTTGTGATAATTTAATCCACATTTTCTTAGGTGTTCTGCTATTGGTGATTAAGTTTTGTTCTCTTTTATTCTTCTCTTTAGTTGTCTGTTGCTATATGCAATATAACCCTCACCACAGTCACACTTGATTTTATAGGTAACATTGGACTTATCGAATACCTTTGTCATTGATTTTGATTCTGCATCTTCTTCAATACTTACTATAGCAAATATATCATCCATGTAACTTCTGTAATAATGAAATCTGTTGTAGAAGTAGATCAAGAAGTAGTAGATCTTAAAATTTTAGTGTGATAATTTAATCTACATTGTCTTAGGTGTTCTGATATGCATTATTTACTTTTGTTCTTTTTTGTTTTTCTGCTTAGTTTTCTGCTACTGTATCCAAAAAAGTCCTCTACAAAGGTGCAATTGATTTGATTAATAACAGTATACTTAGCAGATATCTTTGTCATTGATTTTATTTCTAGGTGTTGTGCCAATACACTACGCCTAGAATTTTATTGTATTCTACTTATATTTGTATCAGGTTGTTGACTTCATTTGAAATTCTAGAATTGATTTTGAATTTGATATTTTTTTTGCAATGATTTGCTTATTATTCCATATTACTGATGCTTCAAGACCAGCTCAGTAAGCAACCCCAACTGAACATCATATTTGTAATATAGTTGGAAGCTGTGACCTTCAATAATTTCAAACAAACTGAACAAATCATTAGATTTTCATATTTGAATAGTAATTATAAAATTTAGTTATGCATTATTTCATTAGGCTGCCAAATTAAAAAATCAATACTGCAACAAAAGATTATCCTATCAATGATTGTTTTTACTAGAATGGTTTTAAGTCATAAATATCAACATTAAAAAACAGAAAATTATTTAACTTATGTTAAGAGATCATAAATGAATCAATTAAGGAGAAATATTATGTGATCTATTAGAGCAGTTATATTTTATGTTCATTGTTAATTCTGTCACAAATGATACTAAAATCTATGAAGTTTATCAAAATTACATTCAGCTTAAGTCTTGTCCTCATTAGACTTATGAATACATATAAAAAATATTACTTAATCTTCTATCGAAAAAAAGTGTGTTGTAAGCTGATTTTTCAATAAAAATAGTAGTAATGATTTTAGTGCAAAATAATTCATTTCAAAATAAATGATAAATGATATATTTAAGTATTAATTGTAGACTGGGGAATCATTAATCTTATTCTTTGAAATTGTCTGAAACCTAGGCGAATTTTTCTTGTCTTTGAAGTTAATTGGATGCCAGGTTTGGGAAGCCTTACTAACCTTTTCAATCTTTTGAAATTTGAGAACTTGAAATTTTCTTATAAAGTTCTAATCAAAAAGTAACTTTGTAAGAAATCAATATGTAAATGTTAAAATCATTATCATAACCATCAACTTGTAATTATAATTAATCTTCCTGCATTTCTTAAAGGGCTTATGATCAATGACTTCAATTTTTGCATCTTTGTAAATCATACACTCTATATTTTATATTGGAAACATTTACATTAATTCAAATTAATTAATGCAAATAAACATATACTTCTATAATCCACGTAGTCATTTACCTTCATCTCAATATTCTGAAATCAATACCTATTAGGGTCATCAAATAAATTAAATGCATGGCGAAATATTTAGTGTAGTAATTATTTTAATTTTCTTATCAAGTCGTAATTGTGTATCTTTAACTTATTTTAATTTGTAGCTTAGTTTATTCTTAAGTGTCCTGCTTGTTGTATGTATTATCAATTTGTAAATATGTCTATATGTATATTGTAAATATTGTGTATAGATCTTTGCAAATTTGTAAATATGTGCAGCAGATATGGACAGCATGTAAACAAATAAAGCTATTGAAGACTTATTACAAACTTTGAGAACGTAAGTAAGTCCAATGTCCATAAATACATGGAAAGTAGAAAGATGCTTATTTTAATCAATGGACTCTTAGTTATATCCCAATGTCTATCAAGTAATCATTGGACGTCCTCAATGACATCATTGTTGGATATGTTAGAGTGCCATCATGGAGATGCATATGTGACTATTGGAAAAGCTAACTAAATGCTTGGAAGAATATATTAAGGTTTAGAATATCGGAAATTTACATGTAACTATTCTACATGTAACTATTCCATGTAGCTATTTCGAGAGAAGACATCGCGGCCAATTGAATTTCCTCCCGCGAAAATGATTAAAAAATAAAACACAAGAAAAAGAACGCATTTAGTTAAAAAAAATAAGGTATAAGAAATGAATAATGAAAAACTCATTTCTAAACGGAGCTATAAATATTTGGAATTAATTACCAAAATACATGTATATCAAAAAAATAAATAGATAAAATAACTTTAAGATTAATATTAAAAAATACTTTTACACCTCTAATATAAAAAGACTGAAATGGCGAGGTAGTAAATTTTACAATCCAGATTACCCTATTATTAGATGCTAACATCGCCATAATCCAATTTAATTATCATTGATTTTTGTTAATATTCTTTGTTTTGTTTTTCTTTAGATTTTTTGTTTATTTCTTTTCTTGAAACTTCAGAATGTCATCAGTATTCTTAATTGTTCAAACAATTTCTGAATATAGATATTTTAAACTTACTTTTTTGTTTTCGTACATTTACTGGCAACACTTCAAAGTTTCTATGGTAGCATTAATAAATTTTGAGAAAGGTGGTATTACACAAAATTCAGTTTTTAAGGTTCAACGGTTAGTGATGCATGTTAAAGTATTTATGCAAGATGTTGGTTCTAAATTATATATCGATGCCTCGCGTGATTTGTCATGTGTAAACAGGTAAGTGCCATCTGCGATTAAATAGTTGCACAATATTCATTTAGAATAGAATAGAATAGAATTTCTTTATTAAGTGTAGTACATTGGCATAATTATACACCTCAACAAAAGCTGCTAATACTACACTTAATGCGTCAATAACAACATAAAATAGACAAAAACTATAAAAACATAATAACAAAAAACATGGATTCAGAATTATCAGTTTACCCAGTTGTTTGTTAATTAATGATATCTTTTAAAAAACTGGAATCCTTTCCATGATGTAGAACCTATTTTAGGGATATATTGTTTAAGGAGGTAGTTATTAATTTGATTTTTAAATTTAATTCGCTTTTTGATTCGCTTTATTTCAATTGGTAAATTATTCCATAGATCAACTGCTGAGTTTAAAAATGAATTTTTCAGAAAATGCTTCTTGAACTTCACTTTACTGAATTTGGATGTCCTCCAAAGATAAGTTGAACATGCATATAGAGGAAATTGCAGTTTACTATAAAATGAGCGCTGGTTTGAGATATCCCCAAATTTAATTAATGAAAAGTATCTTATGAAATATGAAGCATCATTAATACAATATAAACGTTTTCCATTCTTAGTAGAATAATTTTCGTCATAAACATTAGCTGCCCATTTGATTTGCGAATCAATTTTATTTATTAATGAGTGGTTTATGTTATTAAATAAGATATTACAGTATCTGTAATGACTTAATACTAGAGAGTTAACTAACATTAATTTCATTTTTGCATTTATGAAATTGCCAACATGTGAAATAGTTTTAATTCCCATTGCCATTTTGCCTAATACTATGCGTATGTGATTTGAATAGTTTAATTTTTGTCAATTGTTACTCCGAGATATTTAAAAGTTTAAACTTGAGCAATTTTTGACCCCGAAAAATTTAAAATATGTGATCGATGATCTTTATTAAATGGGATTTACAGTTAAATTAAAAAATATTGAAATATCTTAGCAAATGAGATAGATTTTTTTCTAATTTACTAATCGAAGTTTCTATTTGATAATCATATGTGTATATACATGTATTGTCAGCATACTGTACCATTCCACAATCATTACTTAACCTAAATCATTAACATACAAAAAAACAGAGATCCTAAAATCGTACCTTGTGGAACACCTTTGTAAGTTTTACCCCAGTTAGAAAATATACCATTTACTTTGACTCTTTGAAATCGATTACTTAAGTAGCATCTTATTAAATTTATACTATTAGAATCGAAACCAATGTATTCTAGTTTTTTAAGAAGAATCTGATGATCAATGGAGTCAAATGCTTTGGACAAGTCGACAGAAGCAATTGTGACAAAAAGGTTATTATCAAGATAAGATCTCCAATTTGCAGTAGCGCAAAGTAAGGCAACAGAGGTGGAGTGACATTTGCGAAAGCCGAATTGAGTATTCGAAAGAATTGAGTTGTTATAGAGATAAGTGTTAATTTGGTCAAATATTAGTTTTTCGAAAATTTTTGCAAAAGGCGAGATAATTGATATAGGCCGGTAA
>CABFPE010000185.1:1198256-1209901 GCA_900660155.1 Hofstenia miamia
AAAGGCGAGATAATTGATATAGGCCGGTAATTGCAACATCTTTTTTATATATGGGAGTAACATTAGCTAATTTTAACATTGATGGAAAAGTATTTAGTTTTATGCAGTGATTGATGATATGACATAAAGGACTAACGATGATTTTTGCACAATCTTTAATACACCATGCCGGTATTTCAGAAGGTCCGCTTGATTTATTGGCCTTTAGCTTAGCTATAGCTTTAAGAACTTCATATCGGGTCACAAATCTGAATGAAAAACATTTTTGAGGAACTTTGTATCTAGATTTTTCAGGTATAAAGGGCAGCGAAGGTCCAAGATATTTGCCTACGTTAATGAATTGATGATTGAATTCATTAGCAATATCTTTGGGTTTGGTTAATATTGCTCCATTAGCATTTTCAATAAGATGCAATTGTTGAACACGACCTTTATTCCTATTCAGTGCGTTGTTGATAAAGTCCCATGTTAGCTTAGGGTCATTTATTCTACTAAATAGAGATTTCATGTAGCGGTTTTGTGCTGCTTTTAGTTCAATATTTGACTTATTCCTAGCAATCTTATATAGCCTGTAGTTGTCAACAGTTATATTTTGTAAGTAGGTTTTGTAAGCCCGGTTTTTACATTGACAAGTTTTACTGCTTTATTGAGATCATTTACATAATGTGAAAAGAGTAAGGCCCCAAAATTGTTCCTTTTGGAATAGTTTTATAAACATTTCCCCAGTTTGATAGTGTCGCATTAATTTATCTGTTATTTAAATAGTTACTCATTAACTCCTTACTATTTGAGCCAAATCCTATATATATATGTGTATATATATATATATATATATATATATATATATATATATAAATTTTTCAAGAAGAATTTTATGATCAATCGAATCAAAGGCTTTAGAAAGATCAATGCATGCTGTGCCTACATATTCATTATTATCTAAGGAATTTCGCCAGCACTCAGTTATGTAAAGTTGCGCATCTGTCATTGAACGTTTTTTACGAAATCCAAATTTTATGCAAGTAGTGAGTTTATAGTTCATTTATGAAACTAAGAAAATTAAATATCTTGGTATTGAAATTGACAATGAACTTAAATTTACAGATCAGATCAATTCAACTACGAAGAAAATGGCCCATGGAGTTAATTTGCTAACTAAGATTCAACATATATTACCAATGAAGTAGAAATTTCCAATTAGTGATTAAGAATCCATTGTAAGTGTTTCTTCACAAATTATCTATTTCACACAAAGTGCAAGTACCACAAACAATCTTAACACGCGAATTTCGCTGTTATTCAAAGCTACGCCGACACCGTTTCATCAGTTCGAACTCTATTACCCGCAGTTACTTACAAAAGCTAAAATTCAGTTAATCCATGCTATAGTTTTAAGTCATTTTTATTATGCCAATGTACTTTATATGGATGGAAATGAAAATTTCTCAAAGAAAATTAATACAAAGTTAAGATGGTCAATGAAGTTAGTAACGAACAACTATTCTGATATTAATATTAAATACAAAAACTTAAATAAAAATTTCTTAATTCCTCAATGCCTAATTCAGATAAATGTTTTAACAACTTTGTATAAGATCGTAAACATCAACCCCTATGATAGAATATATTTTCCTAATCTTGGTAAAGTTTTTCAATTATATTATTTTACGTGTTCATTATATATTCCAGGCTATTAGGTGCACAAATTTTTCTTCTTTTAATCAAAGCCGGTATTGAGCCTAACCCCGGGCCTAATACGTCTAAAATCTACACGTATGATAATTATTTTCGTATGATGTGTGTATCTGTTGCCCCAATTAAATGTGTTTATCTTAATATCCAAAATCTCACTAATAAACTATCTTCCTACAATTAGCTAGTATACCAAATTGGAAAAAACTCAATTTTAGGGATTTCTGAAACATGGCTAACTGACATAGATTCGGTCAGCACTTGAACACCTTATGGCTATGAACTATTTAGCTGTGACAGGGACCTAAGCCTTGGCAACAAATTTAAAGGAAGTGGAGTGATGTTTTAAATACCAAAAAAGTTTAAGGCCAGAAATCGACCTGATTTAAAATTGATGAAAAATTTTGAAAGTCTATGAATTGAAATATACTTCCCCTTAAAAAAATAGGGAAAAAACGTTTATCAGTAGATAAGTTATATCTTTTACTGTCCCAATAAAGTTCTCTTTAACGAATTTGTTACTGAAATTGAAGCTGAAATAATATATTCGCTAAAAGAAAATATGTCATTGATAGTGATGAGCGATTGGAATATCAACTATCTGAAGAATACTGAAAGAGATAAATTGAAGTCTTTTCTTGATGCTGTTGATCTTAGTACAATCAATTCCAGTATACCAAATAGACTAAATAACAACTCTTCTACATTAATTAATTACTTTCTCGTTGAAAACATTAACGATTTTAACTATGCGATTTATAATTCAGATCATTGAATTAAAACTTGCATTTCATCCAACAACATAAAGCATACTAACGAAAGAATTTGGGTAGAGATTACAGACAGGGATCCAGCACTAATAGAAATTCTAAAAATCTTGGAATAGCGTCTTTCTATCGAGATGTAAACTGCATGTTCGATTCAGTTATTCATTCATTCACGACTTATATAAATTTACTTCGTCCAACCAAAAGAATTTTTTCCAAACGCAAAAATTGTAATTATTAAATCATGCGATTTTCTTGGTTAACTCCCAACTTAAAAAAACTCTTCAAATGCAAAAATCGGGCTTAGAAAACTTAGTTACGAAATAAAATTGCTGATAACTACCGGTTTTGTAAAATTGCAAGGAACAAATCAAATATTGAAATGAGAGTAGCACAAAATCGGTATATGCAATCCATATTTAGTAGAATAAATGACCTTAAACATAAGTGGGACTTCATCAACATTGTATTGAACAGAAACAAGAGTCATATGTATATTGAAAATAGCAATGGTGAAAATTAACTAAATCCAAAGATATTGCTAATGCATTCAAAGATCAGTTCATTAACCTAGGCAAATACTTGGGACCCCCGGTGCCACTTACACTTGAAATATCTATCTACAAACTCCCTTGACATTATTTTTCATTCCGACGGACCTAATTCATTAGTAGTCCTTTATGCCATATCATCAATCACTGCATAAAACTATATACCTCTCCATCAATTTTAAAATTTGCTAATGTTACTCCCATATATAAAAGAGATAACCCTCTAATATGTTATCTCGCCTTTTGCAAGAATCTTCGAAAAACTAATATTTGACCAAATAAACACTTATCTCCATAACGAATCAATTCTTTCGAATACTCAATTCGGTTCTCGCAAAGCTCACTCCACCTCTGATTGTATACTTTGCGCTACTTAAAATTGGAGATCTTATCTCGATAATAACAATTTTTTCTATCGATTTGTCCAAAGCATCTGAATCCACTATATTCTTCTTTAAAAGTTAAAATACATTGGTTTCAACTCTAATAGTATAGATTTAGTAAGTGATCTTTATCAAAAAATTAAGGTAAATGGTATATTTTCTAACGGGTGTAAAACTTACAAAGGTTTTCCAAAGTTATTATTTTAGGGCCCTTATTTTTCTCGTTGTATATAAATGATTTAAATGGTAATTTAAGAAATGATTGTGGAATAGTGCAGTATGCTGACGACCCGTGTATTTAAACACATGTTAATCAAATAGAAACGTCAATTAGTAAGTTAGAAATCAATCTCTCTCAACTGCTAAAATATTTTAATATCCACCATTTAACTGTAAATCCCTCCAAAACAGAATTCTGTGTTATGTCTCCGTTTCACAAAAATTTAAGAAAAAAATTAAATTAGAATTATCACCAAAGAAAGGAACTTATTTGGATATTCAACGAATAAAGTCTGTAACTAAGTAATAAAAATTTGCAACTGAGTGAAATTAAAAAAAACAATTTGCTTTAAACATTAATAAGTATTTTTATACTTTTTTGTATTATACAAAGGTTTGAAAATAATTTTTTCTAGACTGCATTTATGGTGCATAAATGATGTACATTCAACTATTATTTAAGATATTAAATTTGAATTAGCTTTATTAAAAAATTGATGCCTCATATGTAAAAAGTATGTAGTATTTTTAATGCAAGATTAGAAATATATTACCTTCCTTTAATTTTTTTAAACTACATAAATTATTCCCTTCAAAGATGCCCATTGCATGGAAGTGCTAAAAATGTTTATATGGCGGCTGAAAACTGCCAGTCTCAATTGTTTCTGATGAAATTAAGAAATTTTTTCTATTGTTAATTTTTTTATTGACATTGACTTTTTACATTTTTAAACATTAAATAATCATATAATTTTTTTGTTGAAAACATTTTATTTCGAGTTTCTTACGAATTATGACATTGAAATCATGCAAAAACTTGTTTCTTGTGAAGTTATCTTATGATTTGTAAATAACTCATATGCAACTATTTTCACCAAATGCACCATTTGCGGTTGCCTTAATACTTAATTACACCATTATTTAGACCAAATTTATTTTAAGATAACGAAAAAATAACCTATATTGGTATTTAACAAAAATACAAAATACTTCAATATTTGTAAATTTCCAAATTTTTTAGTTGTAAACATCCTTCATATTTATGCATAACTTTTCATATTTTTTAAAGATTAGTTGGAAATAATATCAAAGTTTTAGAAAAGATAGTAACAATATGTAAATTATTTTAAAATATAAAGCAAACAAATTCTATATTTTATTCAAAATTCTGATTTATGCTTACGTAAATTCACTAAATGATTTCCAATTCTTGTTTTCCAGCAGAAATTGTTTAAGACGTCGGGAAACTAATGCATTTGCTTCAAAGCCTAAAAAATATACTAAGACCATTAACATAAATTAATAATTTACTGCAGAGCACCTAAAACATGTAGTACCTTAGATTTAATATTAAAAAATATAAATAAACTAATAAGAAAAATGGTATTTAAATCAATAGAAATTTGCAGTAAAACTTTATAAAGATTACCAGAAATATATTTTGTGGCCTTCATAAAATATTGGGCTTGACAATTGGCAGGACTTTATCGTGAGATTTAGGTCAACTTCATTGTTAAGTTTCAGCGAACTTCTAACATAATTTTTTTTCCGATGCGTTTTTAAAATTGTTCGATTGGTGATATTCCAAAGTGGACAACCATCAAATTCGGTAATGTTTGTTAAGTCAAATACCATCCTTCGCATCTCTGTTTCGCCACTCAGATCAATATCATAAATTTTTGTATATTGATTATTAAAGAAATCTTCGTTTTCAATGGTTGAAGGACCACCACTTATCCAAAACGCAGTACTTCCATGCCTTCCTACATGCTTATTATTTATATATTTGTTGACTCTAAATTTGAATTTTATTCTTTGGTGGGGTTTGCTAGCATTAACAATGTGATGACATAAATTTGATTCAAATCGATTGTCACGCAACGATATTAGTTCTATGCTATTGTTTGAAGATTCCAATTGAATCAATGAAGATCCATTCAAGTTATTGTCTGATACCAGATTGTCACAAACGTCTAACGATGTAGATCTCAAATGATTATGGTAATATAATAAATGCTGTCCAAGTGAATTATTAGATAAAATACATCCGCAAACCCTTACAAATTTTGTGTTCTTAGCGCTTATTAAACTTTTAAAATTTTGGTTGAATGTAAATCTATTTCGTATAAAGTAATCATCTCGATTTGAAAATGAATGGGAACTGCCAACAAGAAATACAGCTTCAATATTTCTAAGCTGAGTAAAATTTGATTTAGAAACTGCTAATATATTATCTTTGCACTGCACCGAAAAGAGAGCATCATTAAACGTTCCATACTCTTTTGACTCTTTGTCATTACTAGAAAAATTGCTTCTAGTAATCGTCAGTCGGCAAAAGGCAAGGTTTTCACTTGGCTTAAAATAAGCTTTTTTGTTGTAGCTTCCAATGACGTCTATCAAATCCAGTTTGTTGCTGCTAATTGTCTTGTAATTGCTGTCAACATTAACATTCTTCAGTATAACGTGCGTTTCAGTAGCAAAAGAAGATGGGAGGATGCTTGCGTCAAACTCAGGAGCCTTTTTGCCAAATCCTTCAATTTCAATCTTCGAATCATCTGGATCAACTCTGATTCTCACATCATTGCTGATGAAGCAATCTATTTTGTTATTAGTAGAAAATTCCTTTATTTGATAATAATAGCAAAATTTCTTTGAAGCAACTTAACTGATCAGCACAAATGCGATTGCTTTAAACATTCCTCATCCGTTTGATTCAAAAAACTTTACCACAATTATTCCCGAAATATTTTGTGTACATCAAATAACTTAGATTGAAATATTTTGATTGAAAGATATATTGAGTTACATTAGTTTAATTTAAGCTTATGGAACACTGCTTTCTTAGAAGTTCCTTAAGAGTGCATAAGAGATGATGATGAGCTAAGTTATTTCATTTAAACTAGTACATTAAAAATCAGCATAGTTTAAGTGAAAATTAATTTTTTAGAATACAAAAGTAAAGTAGCATTCTCAGAAAACGTATTAGCATTTTTAAATCTTTTTTTGAAATTCAGGAGATAACAGCTTCAACTAAAGCAACTAAGGGGTGCAGCTTAATCAAATTTCGGAATAAATTTGAATTAATTCTGGATTTCATTGCTGTGTTTTGTATAGTTATCAACATCAAAAACATGGGGATAAATTTTTTTGCAATGATGTTTAATTACACAATGATAATATAATTTTTATATTAAAATAAAAATATATTCAGTAATATTTAAGAAAGTCTTTTTGAAATAAAACAAAGTTCTGCAAACCTAACCTTAAATTATGAACCTAAGCAAACGCTTCATTACATATTTATAGCAATATTATTTTTATTATAAATTTAAAATGAGAATACTTGATTCCTTAACTTAAGGCAAGCTGCTTAACAAACAATTATTGGGGTATAATATAAGAGATTATTTATTCAAAATTTTTTGTTGAATAAAGATGTGGATCGCATGGCTAACATACCTATGTACTCCGTTGTTTAGTAGGTGCGGGGAATTTCTAACACAGGCTGTTTGCCTATTAACTGATCCTAGTTTCATTAGGAAAAATTTCCCTTTGTTTTTGGTAGGATGTTCTTTAGAAATTCTTTCCTTCTTGTTCCTTAGTAACTCCAACCAAAAACTTAGGCAAAGACTTTTCCTGGCCTGAATCATGCTCAATATACTTAATTCTAATTCGGACGAATTTTATGAGTCTTTGCCAGAATCTAGACATAATTTGGGAGTTTTTCCACACTATATATTAATTTACAGTTTCAAGACGTTTTTTAAGCGTATACACATTGAGGATATAATCTCAATAACTCACTGAAAACGGGCCGATACTATAGTAAAGATTAAAATAATGAATTTTTGCACAGTAAAAGATACACCTTTGAACTACATTTTTGCCAATTTTCAAAAAAAATATTCATTGGTTTCGATTTTATATGCAAATGAAATTGTGACATCATCAATTTTTGAAAAAATAAAGGAAGTGAAAAAATATGTAAACTAATTGACCATTAAAGCTAGGGGGAAACCGTTTATTTAACTTATATGACTTCTAATTATTATCAGACTTACTCCAACAGAAAAACACAAAATTACACTCATGTTCATCCAGTATTACGTAGTCAGGGGAACAATTTTCATGAATTTGAAGGAATTGAAATTTCTATAAATTAACGAAAAAAATTTTTTTTGTTCAATAGCTTTATTTCAATGTTTTGTCCATTCAGTAGAACTTGTCATATTTACAAATTATAAATTATATACAATATGTACAAAATTTACAATTTCTGTTAACACAACAACTATAATCTACATAAAATGACAAAACTAAGCTACAAATGCAGTAAAAACACTTTAAAAAAAGACACAAAAACACTTAAAAAAAATTACAAAACGCAAGCCTGTGGAAAATTAAAAGTTTCGCCATGTATTTAGTCTTTTGCTGTATCCCATGTTATTTTGTTCTTTTAGCAAATTATTTTTTAACAAACGTTTAAATTCTGTAAGCGATGAGGCCTTCCGAATATTCAGAGATAGCTTGTTCCAATTATTACATGATATTGTGGTAAAAGCTCTTTTCCAATATCTATTGCTAATTTTAATTTTATTTATGCACCTATAAGTTCTTTCATTAATGCTGACGACTTTGTGAAGGAAGCAATTCTGGAATTTGGCTGACTTTAACTGTTTATATAAATAAACTAAACTTGTATATTTGCAGTGGTAACTTGGGGATAATATTTGTAATTTATTGAGCATATCACCTGTGTGCTGTTGACTAGTGTTAAACATCATATTAATGGACCAGTTGAAAATTCTATTTAATCTTGCCATTTGATCTAAATTTATTCCGTTAATTAATGCATAATTGTAATGGCTCATTACAAATGTGTCAATCAGTACTTTACTTTTGTTAATCATTTTCATTTGTTTTAGATACTGAACACCAACTGCCATCTTCTTTACTTTGCTCCCGACAAAGTTGTTCAAATCGAGGCATTTATCAATCTCTACTCCTAAGTAGTTTATGGCATCACTCTGTTTAATGGCCCCCTCATCTTCAATATTTAGTTGGATTTTACATACTAACTCTGTGGCTATTCTTGGATGGAAAACAATAAATTGTGTCTTCTTGTTTACGTTTAGTTTATTTTGTTCTAAAAACGGTATAACTTTTTGGATGTCACGTTGTAGCGATCTTGTGGCTATGATGGGACTAGGGTGTCTACTCACAATACAAATGTCGTCTGCATATTGTATTAGTTCACAGTTCTTTACGTGGACCACTAAATCATTAACGTAGATGTTAAATAGTATTGGCCCCAGTACAGTTCCTTGAAGAACACCCTTATTTGTTTCTACGTACTTTGAAAAAGTGTTGTTTATACGAAAACGCTGGAGACGTTGCGATAAAAAACTGCCAAGTAAATTTCTGGAATCACTACTGAAGCCGCATTTGAGTAACTTTCGATCTAGAATTGAGTAGTCTATGCTGTCGAAGGCTTTGCTCAAATCCAATAGGATCCTGTTTTTCAAAACGAGGTTTGGAATCATCATGTATATTTATTATTGTCTTACTGTATTCGAAATAACTATCTTATTCCCAGATAATTTTTTTAAAAGGTCAGAAAGAAATCACCTAAAAATCATTTTCAGACAAAGTTGTAGGGACGGAATAGTCCCCTGAGTACACTTAGTGTTAAGAAATTATATTTAATTATTGGCAATTTGTTCTCTAAAGTGTTCAATAGATTAATCGAGTTCCAATTTTTGCAATAATTGCAATATCAATTATATGTTGCCTACCCCAGCAGATAGAGTAGAACAGTCTTTATATGTATGTGCTATGATTGCTATAAGCATAAATTTCATAAGCAATGGAAACACCTTTGCTCTGCTGAAGTGGTGGCACAATTGCATCTCGTACAGTGATTAATAGAAGGTGACTTTGATCTTCGAGTGATATTTTGTAAGGGGCTTGTGGGGCCGAACCAAATGTTCTCAACAATATAAGATAATACGGACAACTATACTGATATAAATAATATTAAATACAAAAACTCAATAAAAATTTCCTAAATCCCCAATGCAGATAAATTTATTAACAAAATTTTATAAAATAAAATATATTTTCCTAATCTGGGTAAAATCGCACACATTGAAATACACGTACTCGAAATATTAAACCACTTTGTAAAAAGAAAATAATGATAATTCATTCATTAATACCGCTAAAAACTTTAGAATCATTTACCTAGAAAATTAGTTACTGAATAATTTAAAGATATTCAAAAACAGTTTCTAATGATATTAAATAATTTCTTCTAATTTGGAGTGATGGTACGATTTTCTAATTTAATGGTGCATTAATCGCCAAAACATCATGAGATATTGGACTGCAATGTTAATTGCTCTTTAGTAAAAGTCTGGGTAGGGCTATCCTCAAAACCTCTAATTGCAATCCTGTTGATGCATGATCAGGATAAATGCTAAGTATATCAACTTCTGGTGAATGATCTACTACCAGCAGGTTCTCAATGGGCTAACCTTAGAGAATTCCGCTTCCATCAGATAGTGTAACTCGGGATATTAAAAATTTGCGTTGAGGTGAGTAACAACCCAACCGAGTATGCAAAATTTGCAGTGAGATTTCCATTGAGTGATTAAGAATCAATTGTGTTTCTTCACAAATTATTTGGAACTGACAATTTATAATATTAGATGCACCAATCATTTAAAACCCTAAGCCCTGCAATCACCAGAAATGTTGAATTGGTTTTTTAGTGATACAATTCCATTCTCTAAACGTGAATATTAGCATAACAGCAAACGGATTTGCTATAGGAATTTATAGAAAGCCAGTTCATCATATTTTTCTTAAATTTAAGTTTTCTATAAGAATGTGTTCTTAAAATTTTGTTTATTGTGTGCAAGTGATTATAAGTGAATGGCGCAATTGAGATAAATTACTAGAGATTGATTAATAATATTTATCTGAATAAAGAATATCTCATAAAACTGTAAAATTATAATTATTTAACGTGTTTCAGTTATGTTTAAAATATCTCGCACATCACTGCAAAATTACTGTAAATCAAGGTAAGAATTATATTTAAGAGCGGCATTGACACTGAACTATCAATATTATTTTGTTATCCATAGTAAGTTTGATTTGTTGCATATATGCAACAGTGCCAAATAAAGGGTTAATGGTTAATTTAAATTTAAGAAAATGAAAAAACTCCTTTTCAATGCTGTTTATTTGAAGCGATTGGAATGACTAGTTATTTTTCTACTATGCCTACAATTTCTTTAATTGGGACTGAAATATACTTTCCGAGTGAGAATTTTATATGAAAGTTATACAATAATTGAATTGACATTTATACAAACATTTACAAAAACTAATTTATAAATGAAAGGCACAGCTTATGATCCCTTGGATCGGACCATCCACCATTGTTCCTGGATTGGGTAGCTTGACTAACACCTCCTTTGGTAATAAATTCACCTGAAGTGGGAGTGAAATTTTCAAACAGTTTATCAAGTTTTGCAACAAGAGTAGCCGGTTCACAGTTTTTAGCTGCTTTATGCATTCCACTAAAATTCAAAATTTGTAAAAAGGTTAGAATAATATACTACAAATAATTTTAAGTATATACATTATTTCAATGTAATGCAAGGCATTTAAACCTGTAAGTGACCTAGGTGGTCAAAATGGTAATCAAATTGCAAGTACAATACTACGGATATTGCTGCTTTGTGGTGAAAAACAAATAAATTACTAATCTATTGGAATATATTGAATGCAAGGCATAAGGTGAACTTTGCTGCTTGGGAATAAGTTGATGAAGAGCATATGACTTTTTCATCACTTGCGATCAAAAATTATCTCCAACTTTACATTTTGTTATAAAGAGTAGTTGTTTTTAATATTAATAATAATAAAAGCAAATATATTGCTGAAAAAACTAAGAAAGGGGGATACTATAAACTAAAATATACATATACATATATATATATATATATATATATATATATATA
>CABFPE010000185.1:1240144-1262265 GCA_900660155.1 Hofstenia miamia
TAACTACTATATATATATATATATATATATATATATATATATATATATATATATATATATATCTTTATATATATATATATACATATATATACATAAATGAATCAATTATATAAAAATAAAAAACATAAATTTTGGAAAAAACATTTAACTAAATATCTTCAAACATTAGAATAAATGTTGATTCTAACATTTGTAATGAACGAACATTAAGAATTTTTAAGAAACGGCTTAGGGAAATTTACTCGCAAATCAATTCATATTGAAAAACTCAGAAAATTTGTCGAAATTATTAAATATCATTTTTCTTTTTGTAAATATTTTTTCGTTATTTTTATTAAGCTGATTTTGTTGTAGCTATTGCATATGTTATAATTATAATGCAATATTAAATAATAATAATACTATATATACTGTTTAAAGCATTTTTTATTAAGGAAACTAAGAAAGATCAACTATTAAATAGACAACAAATCATGCTAACGTTAAATTTATTTTAGAAGTGCATGCAATATTAATTTATAAATTGTAGTAATTGTACATTTATTGCAGCATTATTGTTATACTGATGACGATTTAAAATCGAAACCAGTCTATTCTAATGATCTATTGCTCGATCAAGGATTTCACACTAAACACATTATTTTTTGTGCTTATGATTAAAATGAATACTATTAATATAATCTGCTGCTATTTAAGTACAAAGTAGTCAGCAGTCTGACAAGGCATTGATAACACTAGATTGAAAGAAATCAAAGAACTTAATAAAAGAGAGTGCAACATTTTTTAGAAAACCTAGAAGTTATTCAAAATCAAAATTTAATCAAGTTGTGCTAATGTAAATTAACTTATAACTAAATTCTCAGTACTGCCAGCTTGTGTAACTGGTATAAGCAATAAATATATGCCAAATGTCACAACAGAATATAAAGTTTAACCCTCTATATGTATGCTTAACCCAACTACTGAGGATGTTAATAGCAGAACTATACCTGAGCTAGGCGCCCTCTGACAGAGGAAAAAATCTAGTTACAAAACATGAATAAATTTAAGAATGGTTAACACAATTTCAGAGAAAATTATTTTTTAAGCAACTGAAAATATCACACTCTTATATACCTTCTCAAACTAGCAATGCAAAATAAAATTGAAATACACTAAATTATTAAATTGGAAATATTTACCTGTTTCCCTTAGTGTTTAGCATGATATCAATTTGAATCTTAACAAAGATAAACTAATAAATTACTTTGTAAAATAGCACAGTATGCCGTAACACTGAAGATGATGTTGATGCAATTATGACCGCTATTCTTTTTATAAAAAACTATTATAAAGAAATGTGGCGAACACTCTAGATTTATTTTAATTAAAAAAAACAAAAATACATAGATAATTCAATAGATCAAGTTTCACTAAGTGTATTTCTTTTTGATAAGACATTAGAGCAAATGCTATGAATGACATTTAATAATAATATTAATATTTTACTTACGTAATCGCATAAGCAAAATAAAGATATGAAACTCAAATATTTGAGGTTTCAGTTGCCCTAAGCACACCCTATTAAATGCATGAGCTTTCAATTCACATCTGGAATAATAATAATAATAATAATAATAATCAATGACTTTATTTAGCCGCTGAAGGCATACACAACAAGAAAATAAAAACAAGTCAAGTTTTACGGCAGCGAGGACAGTCACAGGAGATGAAATAGGAGCAAATGGAAGAGTAGGCGAAGTCGGAGAAGGGCTCAGCAAAGAGGAAAGCCATCAAAGATTTCTTGAAGCTCGGTGGTGGGGAAAAGAAATCAATCGCTGTTGGAGGGTTGCGAGTCAAGATGTAATTAGCAGCAGTACAAGCACGATTGAAAAACGAGTGAAGGGTGCGATGTTTCTTTGTACGACGAAAGTGGCAAAAAGTCAGAAATATGTTTTTTTATAATTTATTCTGCTTATAAAAAGGCAAAAATATCTCTACCCTATACATTTATATTTATATTAATATAAAAATTATTCATCATTCAACCCTAGAATAACGGTAATTCCCTGAAAATTTGAAAGTTTCATGGAAATTGAAGCAGGAATTTCAAATATAATATCTGATAAAGTTATCAATATAAATGAATGTTAAAACATGAGATCTGGTTTATGGCATATGCAGTAGTTGAAATGAGGATTTCGTGACACATTAAGCTAGCATAGCATTTCGATACAGTATGGTAAAATAAATTCAAACAGAAAAATGACTTTTCATTGATAAAATTATATAGTTATAAAGAAAAAAGAATTGCTTTTTATCGTAAAATATATTTTTTACAATAGATCGAAAATTGCAATACAAAAACAGAACAGTTTAACCGATGTTCGACCAATATTTCAGACTCTGCATATCAATTAATATGCCAAATAAACTTTTGTTTTGGGGAAAATATATATTGTGACAAGTCATGGAGAAATAGAAATGAAAACCTGATTCTGGAAGGCTGCTAGTGTTATTGTACAATGGGTTTAAAGGTTGTTTGACAATCAGGTGTCTGCAAAATTGGAAAGAATAGGGTTAGAAAGAATTATAAATAAGTTCGTTTAAGCATCCGATTAAATATCAGTCTCTAAAAAGTCTATTTCAGTGACAAATTTTATGCGGAAAATTATATAATCCGAGTTTGTAGCTTAGATAAAAATTTAAAGTACATGTATATGCGTACAGCCAGAAAACAAGCTTGCATTCTTGTCCTTGTAGTTTAACAACAAAATAATTGCATTCATTACAGGTCGTACAGCTTGCTTTTAAAATTGCTCTATTCCCAATTAATTAAATATATTTCAATTAATGCATAAGAATCAACTTGAAAATTTTTAAAGTAGTTATATATTTGCAATTAAATTATAATGAGTTATTAGTTTATTTAATAATGAAGCAAACGTTTAATTGTTTAACACTAAAGAATATCTATGCCACGCCATTGGTTAGCTCCAGTATGCTCTTTCTCGTCCTGAACAGATATTCGGATTTATTTATGATTACTTGCATAAAATTTTAAGAAATCTTCATTACAATTCGTACTATTAAATAAGGAAAAATACTGAAGATTTAAAAAATAATTACAGGCAGTTATTGTTAATGTCAGTTGATACTTAATTTTGTCAATCGTACAACTGTTATTTTTTAAAGCAACATAATAAAGGAAAATATGAGGAAATTCTATAAAATATTAAGATTCCAAAAGAAAAAGATTAAAACTGGAAGAGCGTTGATGAAATTTAATTGGGTTAATTTAATTGTGATTAGGTTATAACATTTTCACAGACTATGTTAGGCAGAAATACCTTTTCAATTTTTGCGCATGCGCTGCTGTTAGATTAGTAAAACTATCAAAAAATATAAAAGTAGATGAATCATTATTATGATATGGTTCTGAACCTTAAATAGAATAGTGGCATTCTATTTGCTAATAGATACTTAAATTTCAATTCTATAGATTGTCTTGGGTTATTACATAAAAATTAATAAAAACTTTCTCAATAGTGCTTTTGCTATTTACTCCAGCTTCTTAGACATTTTCAGTAAATCCTCGCTGATATATAAAGTAGCAAACTAACAATTCGCCTCAATATTAAATCTCAAATATTTTAGATAAAGAGTAATATGGCCCAAAGAATTTAGTACTATTGGAATCTAAAATAGAGGGTTTTCAGTAAATTTAAAAATTGAAAATAAAAGATTTGAAAAAGTAAATTGTAAAAATTGTTAATCCCATTACCTTAATGCTATTGGTTACACATCTACAAAACATATAGACAGTCCTTGTTTTTTTAGAATTGCCAGTATGGTATGAAATCTCATACTCTCAATGATAGACAATATAATTTCTGTTATAATCCAGTATCATTGACAATACCTATTTAATCAATTAGGTTGTTAGTGTTGTTAACTTCTAACATGTTAGTCCCTACATGTAACACTGAATATATCTATATTGTATCTGCAAGTATTTATTAGCAATTAACGATCATAGGTTTAGGTTCTTCACACACAGCTAAATTAATACCTTACACCAACCTGGTGTCTTATTAGCAGATGACTCACTATCATGCAACTCTCAGTGTAATCTGCAGTTAACTTGTGTAATTAGCAACAAAGAATTTATTCTATTGTACATTGAACTAATGTATTTGTAATAGCAATTCCAGTGTTAACAAATAGAAAATATGTTAACAATTAGTTTCAGATAACCAATTAACCAGTTATTAGTAATGCAATATGTAATAAACATATAACAACATCTCAGTTTTCAAGCATCAGTGAAGGTGATTTCCTTCTTTAAATAGATTGGGCACCAGGGACATAATTAATTGAATTATTTAACATTTAGTAATTAACAGCTAATTCCAATTTCAGATAAGTTTTAAATAATCTGTTTTGATAGAAAGCATTCCTTTCTAACTCTGATTAATTAAGCAGTAATTTTAGAACAACTACTTAGATAATTTAATAAATATATCAATCAATCTTATGAAGCATCATCAACTTCCATCAGCAAGTTCACCACAACAATTTCCATGCAGATATTTAGCTAAGTTTCATAAATCCAATTATTTAAGCAAATTTAAAGAATGACTGAGCTTTTGTAAAATGTTATGTTTGTTACAATTTACTAATTCATTATTAAAATATCTGGTATAACATACAAAACTAAAATGACTTACTGGTCTTTTAATTAAAATTCCCTCTAATCTGATGATTGATATTGTATCAAATTTCTGATTTCTTTTTTGGCTTGTATCAGTCAAAACTAATTGACTTTAAGCCAAACTTATTTTTTGCCATGCATTTTTTGGACCTGAATTTATAAAACTTGATAATAATAAATGTTGTACAAATAATATCACTACATATAATCTCTTATATGCAAATTAACACCACTATGTTTTATGGTCAGAAAAAGTGCCTTTCCAATTGCACTCTTCTACTTAAGTGAGGCTAACAAGAATGCTTTTCCATTTGCATTCTATTATAATGGATTTTGTTAAAGCCAATACTTCAAGCTTGCCACTCATTTTAGATGAAATGGTATCTACATTTTTTCTGAATTCATCTGTCTTTTGGATTCCCAGTGTGAAAAGTCAAAAGATGAAGAGAAAAGCACAAAGAAACTATGGTGAAGAAGCCATTGGCTATGTTAAACTTTGCAATAAAATGGAAGATGTGATGTTATCTGTTTGATCACTTCAGAATATAAATTTAGTTGTAAACCATATGGTAGAAGCAATAATTGTTGAGGAAAACAAGATGATTAATTGTCATGGATGCATAGCACAAAGGGGTGTTAGCAAGTGCATTATTGCTTTTTTAATAATGCTATATTGAAGATCCATGAATTTAAGTGCTATTGGAAGAAGCCATCAATTTCTGAACAAGAAAAACTGTCATTAAAGTAATAATTACAATTATTACTATTTTTCAAATAAGATATGTGGGATTTAATAGAATATAACCTTTACATTTAGACTTGTGACTTCCAGACAAAGAATTTGTTAAATCATTTCAAATACTACAAAAGTAGTGAGGTCCAAAAGCATTATCTGCTCTTACATTTCTCCTGATCAATTAAGTGTTTTATACCTAGACATTTTGCTTACATGGTTCTGTTCTTCCCTAGAGAATGATATAATGAAATTTCTTCAAAATCACCTAAATACTCATCTCCTGCCATTGGAACATTCACTTAATACCAAAATTATTGAACAAAGTCAGTCTCAAGTATGGGTAAGTGTGATTTGGTAGGATAATGCTGTCTATAGTATATGAAGCTTCTCATTGAAAAATTGATGGGTCAACAGTCACTAAAATCTTGGGCTCAAAATCAATTTCTACTTTTGAAATGAAGAGAGTTTTTGATCTTGAGCAGCAAGTTATTGATGTTATTTCATCAAATTATAACATAGAGGTTTGCTAAGTGCAAATTTGTATGTGTAATGCATATTTAGATACATTGATGTGGATTTATTTTACATAGTGAATATCCAGTCATCAGTACTTCACCTGACAGCATATCAAATGAATACATTATGGAAGTTAAGTGTCCTTCAAAAGCAAAGAATGTTTCAATCTATCATTCACAGGACTTTTGAATCACACTGAAATTCTATACTCAAATACAGACTCAAATGCTTTTACTTGGAAAATTGAAGGCACTGTTTTGTGTTGCAAATGTAAATTTTGAAAATAGTGGCATTGTTACAGTTTTAGAAACTAATTTTGTTAAGAACTATATTATCCCCATTGTAAAAGAATGTGAATTGGTTTGGAAGAGGTACATATTGCCTAAACTCAATAAATGTTAGTCACTTTATTGTGAAAATTTAATTTCTTATTAAGCACTCTACAATCATAACAATAATAAACAATCTCAACAATCTTATGCCTGCCACTGAAAAAAACATCAATACAATAATATAATTAAAAAAAGAAGAAATAAATTTTGTGCCCAAAGAGCTAAATCCTCCAGCATGCCCTAGTCTTGATTGATTGAGGATTTTTGAGGAACACTGAAGCAGATGGTTTATAAAGTAAACTGGCAGGCAGAAGATTTGAATCAGTTAGAAGGGAGAATAAAATGATGCATGGCAAATGTAGTTATGGAGATTGTTCAGCATATGATGAACAATGTTACAGAGTTGCTGAGAAAAGCTCAATATAGTGGAACTTCTTCTTGCTTTCACTAATTTGTTACAACATACTTATTTTTTTCTATTTTTATTCTTATTCAATAGTAAAATATTAAATAAAGATGTTTATGCTTCCTTTTCTGTTCCTTTGCTAATTGTATTACATTTGGAGAGTGTAAAATAAGAATTTTGTGCAAATTTTTCAGATCACCTGTTATATATATATTTATATATATATATATATATATTGTGGCATCAGCACCTCAAGATGGATGCTTATTCAACAATCAAGCAATTCCACCAACTCCCAGAAGGTATGCTAAGCAATCACTATCTGCTTTCATCTCTGTTTCCTGCATGTAAAAGCTGTCAATGTCATTATTAAATTAGTTCTGCCTGTTGGCAGGTCATGTACTGCACTGTTTATTGTTTTTGTTATAAATAAAACAAAGTGTATGCAAATGTTTTAATAAAATTTTTAGTTTGTGCAGCCCAGTATAAACCTTTGCTATTACTAAATTTAGATGATCCTGAGCAGCTAAGCTTCTGACAGAGATGAGGTGTGCAATTCAGCTGTAGGTGGCTCAGCTGTCTTGTTACCATTGCACAGACCCCTTCATGTCTGGGGTCTAGCTGAAGCAGATTCATTAGTTATACACTCTTGATGGCTGCTAGCATGTCTTGCTTTGACAGTTATTGCCATATAACATCATATGCCTCATTTGAGTGGCAGCATAGAAGTAATAGCAGTATGCACATCTGTATGTTAATCTATCATCCTTCACAAGCATCAATGTTGCTTACTATTCTAACTAACCCATCATACTGTGTTGCTATAAGATGTCTTGCCTACTTAATAGTAGTTACTATGCTATCACTTAGTTCTTGCTCTATACATACTCCTATTACTGTAAAAACTCTTATAATGCTAGATGGTGACCCACAAATGTTGAAATAACTCCACCTGAAATCTGTTCTTAAACTTATACTGAAAACTTTGAAACCTATTGGAAATCCTAAGTTATTATTCAAATGCCTTGCTATGTTATCAAGATAACTGAGCTTTCTGTGCTACTTTACCCTGACTACAAGCATGTCTAGTTTAATATAGAAAAAATGAGTACATATTCTCAATAATAACTAAGAACTCTTACAAAAGCCTAGTTTTAAATCAAATTGAAAAACTCAATGAAATGGAATCCAGAATGAAATCCATCAAAAACAACTCTCACACATTTCCCACTCCCAAAAAGATGTCAATTTTGTTACCCAGGAACAATTTTCAGTATTCAAAGCATCCATGCATGAAAACCTAAATGTATTTTGTACCAACATACTGGAAACAAATACAAACTTATTAAAACCAATCACTAACCTGTGTCAACCATTGTAGAATTGTGGGCTGGTAGGGTAACTTAACTAGAAAACTAATTGACTCTGCAGAAGGTTTAAATAANATCTCCAGAGTGAAGTAAAGTGCTTAACCTATTGACTGGTGCTACCCTATTTGTCTCACTTTTAATTTCTATCTCACATCAAAAGAGACAAGATCTCATTTTCATTGTTATCTCTCATCTCACTACTAAATAGTCTGTAATTGCCAGACATTCATGCTAGCCAACAGCATGGTATCATCACAGTGTTAGGTTGTATTAGNAAACCTATTGGAAATCCTAAGTTATTATTCAAATGCCTTGCTATGTTATCAAGATAACTGAGCTTTCTGTGCTACTTTACCCTGACTACAAGCATGTCTAGTTTAATATAGAAAAAATGAGTACATATTCTCAATAATAACTAAGAACTCTTACAAAAGCCTAGTTTTAAATCAAATTGAAAAACTCAATGAAATGGAATCCAGAATGAAATCCATCAAAAACAACTCTCACACATTTCCCACTCCCAAAAAGATGTCAATTTTGTTACCCAGGAACAATTTTCAGTATTCAAAGCATCCATGCATGAAAACCTAAATGTATTTTGTACCAACATACTGGAAACAAATACAAACTTATTAAAACCAATCACTAACCTGTGTCAACCATTGTAGAATTGTGGGCTGGTAGGGTAACTTAACTAGAAAACTAATTGACTCTGCAGAAGGTTTAAATAACGTTTACAAAGCAGCCACAATTCCTAAAAATATAATAACATAGAACTTATAACTTATAGATGTAACATTGGAAATTCATCCAAGTAATCACTTACTTTGGGTAAAATCCAAGATGACCAATTCATATGGCTTCCAGCTGAAGCAACATCTCCAGAGTGAAGTAAAGTGCTTAACCTATTGACTGGTGCTACCCTATTTGTCTCACTTTTAATTTCTATCTCACATCAAAAGAGACAAGATCTCATTTTCATTGTTATCTCTCATCTCACTACTAAATAGTCTGTAATTGCCAGACATTCATGCTAGCCAACAGCATGGTATCATCACAGTGTTAGGTTGTATTAGTGCATGTATGTGTTGAATTGCAAATGAGAGGTTTATTATTTCCATATACCTAACCATATACATAACCTGATGGGTCCACAATTTGGGCTGGATAGTCAAAAGACCTCCAGGAGCTACATGTTGCCCTGTGCTGGGGAAAGCACTCCCAAATTGTCACTGAACTTAAGCAATAGTTTTCATATCAAGATAGTATAAAAATAAAAAATACAATGGTAAAACAGCAGTTGAGAGTAGATAAAATCTATTAACTGTTCTCTACAAGTTTCTCAGTTTTATACAAAAATTTCATTCTTACCTCCCTTTGTTTACAAAAAGAGTTGTCTATGTAGTTCAATCATGCTTAATTATTTGTTCCCTTGCAAATTCAATTTGAGCAATAAAATAATAAGCACCACTGAGGGGACAGCAACTAATGATAGCAACCTAATATCAAAATAAATGAGGTGACGTCATGGTGACGTAAAATACAAAATATCCTGAATGAATAATATCTTGAAAAAGTCCCCAAGTAACTCTACACACCCCCTCCTTGCTCAAATTAATTTTCAGACAACAACTGGAGGGCAGGGTCAGACACAATGTGTTGAGTGGCTGTTATCATCTTCACTGCTAACTCACCATCCCAAGTTTGGACTTCAGCATATTGTGGCTCTCTTGTTATTTTCATTAATACTTCCCTTTGTGTGATGACTTCATCCNAGAGGTTTATTATTTCCATATACCTAACCATATACATAACCTGATGGGTCCACAATTTGGGCTGGATAGTCAAAAGACCTCCAGGAGCTACATGTTGCCCTGTGCTGGGGAAAGCACTCCCAAATTGTCACTGAACTTAAGCAATAGTTTTCATATCAAGATAGTATAAAAATAAAAAATACAATGGTAAAACAGCAGTTGAGAGTAGATAAAATCTATTAACTGTTCTCTACAAGTTTCTCAGTTTTATACAAAAATTTCATTCTTACCTCCCTTTGTTTACAAAAAGAGTTGTCTATGTAGTTCAATCATGCTTAATTATTTGTTCCCTTGCAAATTCAATTTGAGCAATAAAATAATAAGCACCACTGAGGGGACAGCAACTAATGATAGCAACCTAATATCAAAATAAATGAGGTGACGTCATGGTGACGTAAAATACAAAATATCCTGAATGAATAATATCTTGAAAAAGTCCCCAAGTAACTCTACACACCCCCTCCTTGCTCAAATTAATTTTCAGACAACAACTGGAGGGCAGGGTCAGACACAATGTGTTGAGTGGCTGTTATCATCTTCACTGCTAACTCACCATCCCAAGTTTGGACTTCAGCATATTGTGGCTCTCTTGTTATTTTCATTAATACTTCCCTTTGTGTGATGACTTCATCCTTGAGTTGTAAGAACCTGATCTTTTTCATTTTCACACTGACAGGGCAGTTCTGTCATAGATTATTCAAGTGTCTCATGAAGGTGTCATAAAATTTTTCATAAAGCTGGAGACCCTTGAGTGTGATCATTAATGTCATCATGGCATCTGTGTTGGAAGTGTGTGCGTCCTCAGCACTGATCTCTGTATCCAGGTAAAAATGGACAAACACCTGCCTCAGGGAACCCATCATGGTCACATGATCAATGAACAGTGAGCAATATTCCTGCACTTGACTGAGAGTCATTTGTTCCAGGTCGGACATGTTAGCTCTGATCATTGTTATAATCTTGGACCCTCTTAGTGATGTCATAGTACTGGGTTACATTCTCCACATTATTGATCCACATTAAGTCGCCCGCTGCTTGAAAGAGAATGAGCATGTGAGGCTGTAGGGCTGCAATTTTTTCATTATTCATTTGTAACTACACATGCACTGGTAAACCATGTGTGAAGATGTCAGTGATGTTGAGCTTAACTTCAATAAAGACATTTCCTCTGGCAATAAGTTTTTCTCTTACCACTTTGTATTCCCCTGTTTGGTTAGCTTTAATTGCTTCTTGCTTAGTATTTACAAAGTTGACCTTATAGGATAGATGAGCCACTACCTTCTTTTTGGGTTTCTGAACCTTCCATTTAGGTTGTATAAGGGGTGTTTCTATCATAGGCGGTGGTATGTGCAGGAAATTTGATGTCCTTATCTTCTTCTCAAGGTCAGTGATTCCTGCAGTGGCAGCCAAAGTGGTGGTTCCAATTGTGACTGGGTAATTTATTCTTGCCTCCTTTATTGTGTCCCAAAACTTTCCTCTTAATCCTTTCTGCCACAGATGTTCTATCTGTTGGTTAGAGATGTGCATATGGGCAGTGGTGCATTCCACATCCAGAGCTACGTGTTGCCCTGGGGACTGCAGAATGACCAGCTCCTCCTTGGTGAACATTTTGGTGAGACACCATTTCATTAGCTAGAGAACGTCTTTGTCATGACAATCAACCAAAATTCTCTGTTGGATAGTGAGATCCTCTAGAAATTTGCTAGGATTGTGTTCAATCATCAGTATCCATTCATCCTTGGTTACTGACCAATGAGGTGTTGGCTTGGGGGATAGTGTCTTCCTGCCGAATTTTTCCAAGTTCACTTTCTTGATTAACTCACTGACGTGGGGTGAAAGTTGTACTGCTGAGGATGGGAATGATTTTCCCCTCCTTGTTGATGTGCTGAGCTGATTCAGTGAATTGCCCATAACCACATTCTGGATATTTCAGTTGGTACAATCAGAAGAAGGATTGAGTTCTTGTGGGGAGGTCGTGCCTTTGGATCTTGTCCAAGAATTGGTGAGTGGAGGCTGGCAGTTGCTCTACAAATTGTCTGGTGCTCATCAGGGCTTTGTCTGAGTAGAAAATTGCAAGCTTGGTTTCTGTGGTGGAGCCCCACATATATTTCTTTACAATGTCGGAGAAAATGTTTATGTCTGACAGACAAATACCAAGTTGATTGCTGGTTAAAATGATTGACATCTTGCCAGTAACACTGGTCACCCCCACCAGTTGGGCATAATACTTTTCAAATTTATCCATGGGGCACTTAGTTTTCCCTGGAGAAGAGGGAGGATTGCATTTATATAGTAACCAGTTTTTTACTTTCCATGATAGGGGCAGACCACTTCTCATGCATCATCAGGATTTGTAACTGGAGTTCTTTTGTCAAGTAAATGGCAAGGATCCAGATGGCACTGTGGGCATAGAACCAGGGACTAGGAACTATTTCAGCACTAGGGAGCTCATTGTCATTGCAGAAGGTTGCAAAACTGACCATATTGTAGCAGTCCTGATTTTAGCAATAATTAACATATAGAAAAACATCAGTGAATAAGCATTCTTTGAAGTTCTTACAGTCTTGGGTGTCATAGGAAACTTTAATATCTCTGAGTGTTCTTTCAATAGATGAATGATAGTGGTGTGAGGGGCTCACAATGTCCAGGCAGGGCCAATTGGACTCAGGGCTTTTAGGTTGGACCAGATGGTCTGGATCTCAGTTAATGTTTGTTTGCTATGTGCAAATGCAAAACTCAAGTACATATCAGTCACTGTGAGGAGAGACAGGGTGTGTGGATCTGTCACCTCCAGGGTTTGCACCTGAAGGATGATGTTGATGATCAGTTTCTGGTCAACCACCAAGCAATGTGATGGTACTTGTTGGCATAGTAGCAAATCTGTGTAGAGAAGCCTGGTTACAGGTAGTTAGCTCATGGCGTGTGGTGAGAGAGGGAGGTAATCATCTTTGGACAGAATCAAAAACTTTTCCATATGGAAGTGTAAATTCTTGATTGGCTCTGGTACTGTGTCCTCATACTCATCCCTTAATAGCATCATGATGTAACATCCTCAACCTGGCCCTTTTTGCACAGTGTATTATTGTTAGTAATTATCACTTGATAAATGGTGGGTGAGGATTTACTGATTTGATAGACTGCTAGATGTTTCCTCCTTATTTAACTGGCTAGGTTAACTGAGTACTAATCATCATTGTTTAGGTGACAAAGCCGTGCAGTGTTTTCTCATCAATCATCTGTGGGCTACTGCCCAACACTGATCTCCACACAACAGTTCCTCTCCTTCATTAACAACTGACCAAGTTTGCTGCACCATCTCAGCTCAATGGGAATTAATTATGTGTACCTTACATTAGCTCAGTGCATGTACTCATGTCAAGATATAACTGACTTAAACTCAATTTTGTAAAGTGTTTGTTGGATTGAATAAGTAAAGCAACCAGGCATTGACACTAACTGCATTAAGTTAATATTAAGGTAGCCATTACCATAAAATTACTGGCTTTAACAATTATTTAATATATTGCAGTTTCCTACACTTACATTTAATAACAGTACATGTAAAGTCATTTATTTGGTCGATTATTGTCAAGTCTCCTACTATTAGTAATAAAGATATAATCCTAATGTTCAGCTATCCAGCCATTTCGAGCATCTGTTATAATGTACATGTAGTGATTGATAGTCAGACTAAGCAAGAATCAAAAACCCTCCTATCCGTAACATAAGTGCTGTTTCATGACTGGCACAAGGACCCTTCAAATCACTCCCGTGAAGGAATCCAGCCACTACTCAACACAACTTGCTTAGCTGAACATTTTAATAAATATCAAACCAGATAAATGACGAAAATGAAAATAAGATAAACTCTGAAGAATTTATTGTTCATCAAATTTCATTTAAATTCTAAGCTATTTATTTAATAAGTTCTAAGTACCTGCTGATTTTAAATTTTGAGTTAATCTTCTGCCAATATGGCTGTTCTGATGTAAGCGTAATTTCACTTGTTACAATTTGTCAAATCTTTCTTAATCGGCTACGGTATTTTTCTCATAATGTACAATATTGTAACTTAGTTGCATAATACAAATGAATAAGATAATTAACTAAATTTTACAATCATTTTTTGATTATATTTAATCACTGTTAATCTTTTGACGCTGATCTTTTTTCTGCAGCTTATTTCTTTTTGGTTGATGCTACACGCCCTCCTCAGCTTGCGTTATGGACAGCACGGGTTGCTCCCCATGCACGAGAGTGTCTGCCTTTCTGATGAGTAACTCCGCCTCATTATCTTCCCATGTTATTGTTGCGTATTTGGATTGCTTTGACATTTTCAGCACTGCCTCTTGTTCGATGGTGATGGTGTTTGAGTATTTTAGAAATCGAGTTTCCCTGATGTGTTCTGCTATCAGTGTCATTTCTCGCAACTCATTCATTTTTTGTGAGAAAATTTCGAAATATTTCTTGTACAAGCAAATTCCTTTTATTGCTATCAAGAGAGTCACCTGCGCATCAGCTTTGCAAGTGTGGGCTAAGTCTGCTCTCATTTGTGTATTCGGGTAGAAGAAAGTAAAGACCTTTCATAGGCTGTGCGTGTTCACCACATCTTTATAAAAAAAGCTGATGTTATCCACTACTTCTTGCTCTGATATCTCGCCAGGATCATTCTTTCCAATTCGCATCATAGTGACAATTTCCACTCTTTTCATTACGTCATAGTAGTGATACCTCTGTTCCCACATATTGG
Source organism: Hofstenia miamia (assembly GCA_900660155.1). Taxonomy (NCBI): domain Eukaryota; kingdom Metazoa; phylum Xenacoelomorpha; order Acoela; family Hofsteniidae; genus Hofstenia; species Hofstenia miamia. The sequence goes on from CABFPE010000185.1 coordinate 1,254,762, forward strand.
TCCATATGATATCATTAACTCCCGAAAATAGCATGACTGCCCGTGGCTGGCGTTTTTCTATTTCTTCTCTTAGTTCTTTGAGCTGAATGTGTATTGCTCTTCCTCTTGTATATAGTTGATCTGGTGAGATGTTGCCTTCAATGTAAATGCACTCCTTGTTGTCATTGTCTAGCAATATCCTTTTTGTTCTCTTATAGTCCTCCCGTTCTGTCATTTCTACGGCTTTGTGTTGTGAGTTTACATATGATTTATACTCATGTAGAAATGCGTTTGCTGGTTTTACTTCCTTCAGGAGTCTCCATCTTGGCAGTATCATGGGTATTGCAATGGTTTTCGGCGTTGTACATAGTAAGATCTTACTATCGACGAGTCACTCAATTTCTTCATAAGTGCCCATTGTATTTGATGCTGCTGCTAAGCCAATAGTAGCGGGGTAATTCATTTTTGCTTCTGGGATTGTCTGCCAAAATGATTGCATGAGTCCCCTTTTGCTTAATTTCATTCGTATGTGTTCTTGTATGTCAATTTTTGATGTTATGCATTCGACGTCAACCCCAATCTGGTTGAAAGGCTTTTCAATAATTCTTCAAACTCTGTGCGTGTAAATACGTTGGTTCTCTTATTCTCTGATAGTTTCTCTCTGCTAGCTCCTTCTTTTCCTTTGATACTTTTATTTCTACCAGGAACCGCTCATTGTCAGTATCAATCCATTCGATTGTACTATCATGGCTTGTGCCTCCCCACTTTTCAATGTTTATTTTGTCAATCATTGTCTGTGTTTTTGGAGATAGTAACAACTGTGATGAGGTTAGTAATAGTTCTTCCTTACTGATTTCCTGTTGTGTTTTTGTCACCATTTTACATATCTCTACTGGTGTTGTTATCCCTCCTTTCTTTAGCATTTCGGCTCTTTTAATTATTTTCATAAAGGTGCATCACAGGCTGTTTCTAGCATGACATTTCATATTCTCATTTATTACTTGTTGCACGTCTTTCTGTTTCAGTAATTTCCTCACGTCCTCAGTGTTGACTAATCTGCATTTGATTATTTTCTTTGTGGTTATCCATGGTTGATTTTGCAGTTGTTTCAATCATGTTTCAGATGTTGCACCCCACATATATTTTTGCATGGGTTCTTCGAATATTTGTATCTCACTTGGGCAGATTCCTGTGATGTTTGCCAGTTCTACTATCGACATTCTTCCCGTTGGGTGATGCTTCGTTATCAATCTACTTAACAGTTTTTCCATCGTCTGCATCAGTTTTTCATTTTTGTTTGGGGATTCAATCTTCTCGATATGTCCTTTCAATATCCAGTTTTTTGTCTGAGTGTTCATTGGTGATAATGTGATTTCAAACTTTTTAGCCTTTGTGAGTTTTATCCTTTGGTTCCTTGTTATGGGTAACCTTAGATCTTTATCTTCCGTGAGCAATATTGCTAGCAGCCATGCGGACATTCTATACCTGATTTCTGGCGCATTCTTTTCCTCTAGTATCAGTTTACAGAAATCCTTTTTCATGTTCAACTCATATGCTCAGTTGATTTCTGCCAGTACCATTTCTACTGTTTTGTGATATTTGCGCGCCAGGGCCTCTATTTTAATTTCTGGCCAGGACTAATCTATCTTCTTCTGCAACTTCATGTTCACCCAAACGTTTTGAATTTCCTTCAAATGATCCTGGCGTTGAGTCATACTGCACTTGATAAATAGCGTCATGGCTTTTTCTAGTCCTTCATTTTCATTTAGCATTTCCACCGTTTTTGTTTGTTGAAATAGATTGATCACTATGCTGTTGTCTATCATGATTCCATAGATCTGCGCTCAATAATCAATTTGTAAGTTGAACTGGATTAGTTCTGAAATTGTGAATTCTTTTTTCTCCCATGGGAAGAAGTTTTCTGTTCATAGTACCATGTCTTTTAGATATTTTGGTAGTTCCTCCAGATCTTCTCTCATTACGATGATTACTATTCTTATTTGTTGTACTCTTGCCATTTGTACTGTCTGATCAATCTGATTTTGTAGGTGCTTATTGTACTCTTTTTCTCTTAACACATGTATGATTGTTAAGTTTTCTTTGTCTAAATTTATCTCCGGGATCTTTGCTATCTGTTCCTTATATGCCATGAGTGCTTGTGCTGTCTCCACTGTAAAATCTTTGTTCAATGTCATATGAATCTTGCTTCTCATGTATGGCCTGTCAATTGTTTCGTTCAACTCCTGTGGATAACTGATCAATATATTTATTTTGGGCTGATTGTCTGTGTCTAGTAGTATTGGCAGATTGCTTCCTTCCATTTTGGTGGTTTTTCTGATTAGTGTTTTGGTTTCTGGAGATAATTTCTCAAACGCCTTGTGCCACATTTTTGTAGTTGCCATTAAATATGATTTTGGACATTCACTTTTCTCTCTCTCTAGATCTTACTGTACGCTCTGATGTTGTTTCTGAGGAGGCGTCTATCTGCCTCATCTCTAGCAGTCTTCTGCTGGTGCTTGGTTCACAGTCCATAGGCTGTGAACCTGTGCCACTGGTGTCAACTGAGTTGCCCTTGAATCAGCTGTCAGTTACAACCAACGGTACTTTACCACTGTGGTTTCTGCAGTCATGTTTTTCATTGATATCATCCTTGCGTACTTCGTGAAATTATCCACCATCACTAGTAGAAATTGGTACCCCTCGTTATCTTTTGACAGTTGTTCCAAGTCGATGTGAACTATTTCATTTGGTTGTGTGACGATTATTTTTTCCAACAGTGCTCTCTGTGTTGGGAATCGTTGGTTATTGTGTAACAAACATGTAGTGCATTTGTTGATAATGTCTTTGATTACTTTCCTTACTGCTGTTGTTATAAATCGCCCATTAAACGTTTTCTCTGTTTGCGTTATTCCTAGGTGACCTTTTTCATGTATTTGCCATATAAGATCTCTCTTGAAATACTCTGGTATCACAATCGGATTGTTTTGTCCTTTGACATACAGCAACCCGTTTCAGTTTGTTTTCCAGCTATAGCATTTGAGCATTCAAAGTAGCTTGCTGTTAGCTTTGATAGTGGCACTTTCATCTATCTTTCAATTTCCTTATTATCTCATTAAGGATTATGTTGTCCTGTTGTTTTTCTATGATTTCCTTTTCAGAGATTTCCTACTTTATTATGATTGGTAATACTGTTTGACCTTTCTTGTCTACATTGATCTCTGGTAGTTCGTCATATTGGTTGTGTGGTAGGAATTGAAATTGCTGCTTTTCCCCATCTATCTTTTCCGTGTCTCTTTGGTACTCTGGCAATGACGTCCAGAAGTCTGCATTACTGTGTAGAGTGCCCTTCCGATGCTCTATTGTGAATGTAAATTCGTTAAGATATTCTATCCATTGTGATACAATGCCTGATTTATCTCCCGAGAATTTTTTTAGCCATGTGAGGCCACTGTTGTCTGTACGTACTCGGAATTTTTTCCAATCAAAAAATGTCTAAACTTCTTGATGCTCTCAACCAGGCCTAGCATCTCCACCTTGGTGGAGCCATTGTTCTCCTCACTTGCCCTTAACTTACAGCTAAAAAATTGTATTGGCACCTCTTTCCCATTTTTAATTTGTCCTAGCATTGCTCCTATGGTGACCTTGCTTGCATCACAGTCTAGTATGAACTGTTCATTATAATCCGGTGTATTGAGTGATGGCAGTTTTGCTAGTTCCTCCTTAATGTTATCCAGTTCTTCTTGTTCCTGCCATGTCCATATGAATGGTACTGATTTTCTCATGAGTTTTGTCATCTTCTTGGTTTTCCCTGCAATATTGGGGATGAACGTACCATAATAATTGAAGAAGCCCATTATTCTTTGGATATCTTTCTTGTTATTTGGTTTCTCCATCTTCCATATCATCTCTCTTGCATTATCTTTCATTGATATCCTCCCTTTTTCTATAGTCCTTCCTAGGAAGACAATTTTCTCCTTCAAAATTTCGCATTTGTTGCCATTTATCTGGAGTCCGGCTTTTCCCAGAATTGTTAATGTTCTGTCCAATTTCTCTATATGTTCTTGTACTGTGTTGCTTGTTACAATTATGTCATCTATGTATGCATTAATACCATCCTCCATTCTATGCGTCTTATTTTTCAGTACTTTTGTTATATATCTCTGAAATGTCACTGGTGTGTTGCATAGTCTGAACGCCATGTAGATCCACTCATAAAGTCCATATGGTGTTATAAATGCTGTCTTCTTGATGTCCTCCTCTTCCATTCACACTTGCCAATAGGCCTTGCACAAGTCTAATGTTGTAAAATATTTGTGCTTGCTTGATTTGTACAGCATGTCCTCTATTCTTGGCAGAGGGTAGGAGTCCTTCTTTGTTACCTTGTTTAGCTTTCAAAAGTCTATGCATAGCCATTATTTCTCTCCTTGTTTTACAAACACTGTTGGTGCTGCGTAGGGGCTCTTGCTTCTCGTATGATTTTATTGTCTATCAATTCTTTGAGTATGTGATTGTATTTGTCTTTCATTTGTTCAGGCACTCTTCTACAGGGGAGTTTTATTGGTTTGTCTGTTGTTGTTACTATCTTGTGTTTCTCGCCTATTGCCTGCCCCACGCTTATCTCTCCATAATTGAATATCTGTTTATGTCTTTCTAGCATCTCTCTTAATTGTTGCATCTCGTTCTCTTTCAGATGCGGGTATTGCTCACTCTTGATGTCTGGGATTTTGTATTCGTCATTGATTGCTTTTGTCCCAATGCCCTTGAATCGGCCCCTGGGAGTACTCGCGACTTGGATGGTGTTCGTCCACTCGCCCTTGAATCAGCCATGTGGAGTACTTTGCGCTTCCACTTGTAAGTCCTCGAATCGACCATACAAGTTGTTGGCTCCATCTTCATCTTCCAATGCTTTCCAAATCAATCTAATGTTCGATTTCACATATTTCCCAAATATCCTGATGTGCGACTTCTTTAGGTTTACATTCTGGTTTGTTGGGTTAAGAATTGGTATTTTACCCCTTCCATTTTTCACTGCACATATGCTAGACGGCATTGATACCCTTTTTGTGTTTATCCCTTTGTTTTCATATATCATTACATTGGCTGTAATCACTTCTTCTGTTCTGATCTCATACATCTTCCACTGATGCGGCTGCAAATGTATATCTTCCTGTAATTCAAACATGATCATTTTGTCTCTGCCCTGTTCTTCTTTGATCTCAATCTCTTCCTCTTTGACTTTGATAGTTCTATCTGCATAATTAATAACGCACTTGTTCTTTATGAGGAAGTCGTCTCCCAAAATTATTTCATATGGTAGCATGTTGTTGTGCATGTCCACTACTACCAATGATTGCTTGAACATCGTGCTTGAAACTCTTAGCTGCACTGCTTCCAATGTTCTCTTCATGTCAATATATTCAGCAGATGCATTTATAAGTCTTTTATTGCACTTGGTGAGATCCTCTCTTGTAAAACCTAACTTTGTTGCACAGTCATCCATAATTATAGAAGTTGCTGCTCCCATATCAATGGTTGCTTTTATCATTATTCCATTGACAGATATTGTCATTGTGTTCACTGTATCCATGTTTGCCATAATCATTATTGATGCGCGGTTTTTAAGAGTCGGCACTCCATTTAGTTTTCTGATTCTTCCTCAGTCTGGGGTCCTTCATTCATTTCTTCCTCTGATTCTATTAAATCTTGGTCTTCAAAGTACCTTTGCTCTTCTCCAATCATGTTTATTTGTTTGTGGCAATCATCTCTTTTGTGTCCTTTCTTCCCACAGTTGTAGCATTTCAAATCTCTTTTGCAGACCTTCTTCGTTTTCCCATCTTTGGTTTTTATTTTTATTGTTTTCTCCTGTTTGTCTGTTTCATAGGTTTTCATTGTATTCTTTGGTTTAATGTTGCTCCTCCATGTTGGTGTTTCTCTATGCCATGCTGCCTTCTCATTTATTCTCACGTTGTTTTCAATCGTGGCTTGTATGTCCACTGCCTTTCTGATCATTTTCTCTAATTTATCATCTACGTCACACTTGATTTTGAAATTGTGCCCTTATGTTGTCAGGCATACCTTTACAAATGTGTGAGAAGAGGTTGTATTTTGAGTATCAGTTTTCTCTTGAGCTTAACGTGACCAGTCTCTTGACCTGTTGTATGTAATTGCGAATGTCATCCGTCTTCTTCATTTTTGTTCCATTTAGAATTATCCTATATTGGTTTTTGAAACTTTCATTTCCGTAATATTCAATGAAGTCACCAATTAGTAGTTTGTAATCTGTCTTCGTTTCTGGATCTAGCAGCAGCTAGTGCTGCGCTGCCCCTCCTGTCAAGTATAGGGGGAATCTCGCTGCCACTGAGTGTTAGCTTACTTTTCTCTCTGCCATAGTTAGTTCGAACATTTGAAGCCATTCCCTGAAGGTTGGGTTATACCCATCTACTCTACCATTGAATTTTGGTAGTGTGGCTTTGCAAGGGATCATATTGTTTCCCAATTCTTGGTTCAGTATTGAGTTACTGTATTTGGGTTTCATGTGTTTTGTTGTCCCTTCTTCATTTCACAGCTGTGTAGTTATTGCTTTTGTGATCTCATCTATGAATTTCTTTTTCTCTACCTTGTTCTCATCATCTGAAGAGTCTTCTTCCAATAATTGATCAATGGGTGGTGTTGCTTGTAATTCACGTTCCTTTCTGCCTACAACCTGGAAGTTGTGGGAGTGTATCTTCTCTTGTCACTCTTCTTTGTTTAGCTGCAACAGTCTCAGTTTATCTTTTAGATGAGCTATTTCTTCTTGTTGCAGATCCTTGCCTCTGATTAGGCGTTTGTTCTCTATTTCCAAAAAGTTCTGTTGTGCTTGTGCTGGCTCTGGCTGTTCACTCTTGTTTGTTTCTAATCAGATTATGTTGTTCCTTAGTTGCGTTATCTCCGTGGCTTGTACATCATTGTCTTGTATTAGCTGTTGGTTTGTTATCTCTAGTATGTTGTTTTTCTCTTGCAAGAGCTGTTTTTGCTCTAAGAATCTCGTATTTGACTCCGTTAATTGCTTCGTGAGTGTCTTAACCTCACTCTGAAATGCTTCGCTTTGTTCAATTAGTTTGGTGTCCATCTTGACTTGAATTTTTGTAATTGTTCTGCATTCAATTGCTTGATCTCTTCTATTTTCTTTGTTAGTAAGCTTATTTCTTCTCATAAGAGGTTTTCAGTTTCTCTGTTTTTTTCACAATTTCAAAAATCTCTGGGGTTCCCGGTTCAGAGGGGGATTCCTGTCTTACTGATTCTGGGGTTTGAGCTGCTTCAGTATTCCTTGGGTATGATGACGATTGTGTTGCCATGTGGGTGTTGGTTTTTGTTACTGGTTTCTTTGCACTTCCTCTCTTATTACTTTTATTATTTGTCATTGTTTCTTGATGTCGTAGTGGCTTTCCATTTTGGTTACGATTCAAGAGTCCAGTTTGCACTTGTTGCAGTTAGGATTTTCTGCCTTTGCTGACTATGTATTTTTGTTCACTGCTTTGTTGCTTCC
>CABFPE010000186.1:173428-189508 GCA_900660155.1 Hofstenia miamia
AACCTAATTCGCAACTGCTAATTAAGGCAGAAGTGCGTAATCAGCAGACGAACGAAATTTAAAGCATTTGAAATTGTCAACAACTGGAATTAGCAGGTACTAGTCAAATATTTGATTGTTTGTTAATTTTTCACTATAAAAATTGTGTAATTGATCATTTTGGTGATGAATTGAATTTACTGGATTTACTTTACGTTTTTGTATCAGGTTATTTTATTTAATAGAATGGAAAGCTAAACGTTCGAGCTCTCGGGTATTCTAGATGGTGGTTCACGACTCCAGTTAACGGGTGCATTGTGTATAGCCGGTGCTTACCCGAGATGCTCATAGGTTAGGTGTAAGAATAGGGGTTTTTACTCGTATTAGCTTTCCTATCGTTCGTTGTTCATATTACAATATTTATTACATTATGCTATTACATCTAGTTACATTAGGAAATTACAAGATCTGTTTGTATTATCTTGGACAGAGTTTATCGCATATGATTACTAGTGGACTGACGGACTATCAATTCATTCCTTTTGTCATGACCGTATTGATTGTTCACATGTACTCTAAGTTGGCATGTAATTATTTATATGTAAGGTTATTATATGTACGAACTCATAACAAGCTAGTGCATCCCAGTTGCGAGATTCCTTTATTAGACAACTTTGTTGATAACAAGAACAATCAATACATTAAATTCATATGGTATCACACATTATCACTATCGTACTCATGCACACTATTCCATTACACTGAGTCATCTGAATTGTGGTTGGTGTCTCTATCAATGTTTCAGTATCGCATGGAAATACTCGTTGTAGCGTAGTTCTTCGATTCCTCTTTTGTGCTTTGTTGCAGGTCGGGTAAGCGTACCCTGTACTTTGTACCCTCTGTCTCGTGTCTGGGATCTAAAATAATAGTCGTTAGTTTCGTATCAATGTTAGTTGATGAGATAATAGTTTAATCAGTTAACAGCTAAACAATAGAACTCAAAGAAGAGAGATGGAGATTGGAGTCTGTCACCTACCGTACTATCTAAGGAGGAACCAATTGTCACAGGAGCTCCTAAATTAAGCTAAGACTTACTAGTAGGAAGGTTGGCGAGATTCTACATTAGGAGAAACAAAAGTCAAGCAGCATCTAATTAGGTAAATCCCTACCCACAAAACTACGACTAATGCTATACAGTAACAGGAGTTAAACAGTAATGATGCCTCTTATACACGATGTTAATACTCTAATTAGTTTTATTAGAATGTGATTAGTTCTTTAAACAATACCATTTGCTTGCAGATGGTAAACTGTTGTGTGCTCATGTAAAATTTAGAATTGAGACATTAATTAAGAGAACAAAGAAATTCAAACTGAACACCTGTATTAAATTATAAATGTAAGTTAGGAAGCTGTTCAAAACTAATATATCTAGAAAAGCCAATATATTTTGGTAATGGCTACATGTAACATTGAATGAACAGCTAGTAACAAGTCAGGTTGTGAACAGATAGAACACTTTTACAAAATAGAGTTTAAGTCGAATTGTGCAGTGTCTTGAGTATGTACTGAGCTAGGATAGGGTACACATAAACTGTATCAATTGAGCTGAGATGTGGCACTCAACCAAATGGAGGAAGTGGTAATACTGGATGTGGAGATCATCTTTGGGCAGATGCCCATCATAGATCATTGGATAAATTATCACATGGCTTCATAACCTAAATAGTGAATGGTTAATTCGAGTTTAATTAAGTGAACAGAAACAATAAGCCAAGCAGTATGCAACAGGTAAAATCCTTACCCACAGAAACACAACTTATGTTATACAGTAGCAATAGATATACACTGACAATGCCTGGTAGAGGATATTACACCAACATGATATAATATTAAAATTTAGTAGAAAATATATAAATTACAACATTAAATTATATAGAAAATATTTAAAAAATGCAAAGAAAATATGAACTATTATGCATTATAAATATTACAGTTTGAATGTAATGATCCTATTACTTTAGTCATTGCACTTCATGTAATGTAGAATCATGCCAATCCACAATTAGTATGTAATTTAGAGAAAACCTATTACTTTTCTTAGTTAATACAATAGGCAGAGTCGACATTCTTCTGTTTCTCTTCTTCACACTAAGTTTTTGGTTTATTAATTTAACTTAAGATGCATTAGCTTTTCTAACTGCGTAACTAACTCCAACTTATTTAGATAAAGCAGAGAAAATGGAAGACAGGAACAACACTCGAAGGTTGCATTGCATTTCCAGAAACACTTTGATCAGGTGCCTCTACAAATGGAGCTGCCTTTTCAAAGTAGAAACCCTCGAAGGAATTGGTATATTAATAGCAAACTCAGTGTGATGGGATTTGCAACTACTTAAGAATTTAGTGCATTGATTGTTTTTGTTATTATGAATTTGTATAAGGAACGGATTATTGCAACTGGGATGCTTAAGTAGCTTATTATTGAGCCTTACATGTAATAACCCTACATATATAGAAATACATAACCACCCTGAATACATGTAAACAATCAATGCTGCCTGCAGAAAAATATAGACATGAGTTGGCTGAAGGTCTACCGTAAGAAACAATGAGCAACTTGTTGTGACTATTAAATAATCTATATGTAATAGAATACAAAGATACAACTTAAATAACAATCTAACTGTAAGTAATAGTAAATCACTGATCGTAAGATAACATAATAATAACTGACTGAAGTTCATCAATAGGGAAGTTAACATGTAAAGCATAATAGTTGCAATCATAATAACAGGCAAGCAATGACAATTAGGAAAGCTATAATGGTAAAAAACTCCTATACCTATCCATAACCTAAGAGCACAAAAGGTAGCTACAGCTGTCGCCCTCCCTGCTGTGGAATAGCTATTAGGAGGCTGTTCCAGCATACCTTTAACTGGATGTGGGAACCACCATACAATTACCCCAGTGCTTAAACGTTTAGCTTTCCATTAGAATATAAAATAACCTGACAAGAGAAAAGTAAATCCAATGTAAATTCGTTCATCAATAATTACATCATTTCAAGCATATATATAGCTCTTGGTAATAAACAACTAAACACTTGACTAGTACCTGTTAATCGCTTCTTGTTTACAGTTTTCCCTCATTTTATATTTCTGCTAATGATTATGCAATGTCAGTGTTAATTTGACTATGCTGTTTGGCCATCTATTGTTTTGTCAAATATTGTTGAGAATAATTGAAATCTAATTGCACAAAACATTTTACAAAATGAAATAATCAATCCTATCATTTGTTTACATTTTAATCATTATAATCATTATAAATATTTTTAGTCTTTGTTTCTTTCATCCTTTCTCTCATCTTGACCACACATGATAGCTTTGATGGATTATGTCACACTCCCCCTCCAGCATAGCTAATTAAGGATGACCACTCGCTCTCCATGTACCATTTCTGCTGCCTTCTTAATTATGTCATTTGCTTCTTTCATCTCCCAACTAGTTTTTCATACAACTCTTCTTTTAGTAATCTTCAATACGACATCTTTCTCAGTAGTTAACATCTTTTTATGTCTGAGAAACAACAGGTTCTTCAGGGACTTCAATATCATGCACATGCTTCACAGTTCATTAAGTTTCTTGTTAAATATTTCATAATGTTTCCGATATAGTTTCATTCCTTTTATCGCTATCATTAGTGTCATGATTGCGTTGATTCTACTCATATGTGCTAGATTGGGATGAATTGTTATGTTTGGATAAAAGAATTCATACATTGATCTTAACGACTTTGATATCAACACTTCGTCATAGAAAGCACTTATATTTTCTATCACTTCTTCTTCACTGATGTTTTCTGGTTCGTTTTTTCCTAGTCTCACCATAGTAATAATCTCTACTCTTTGCATTACATCGTAATACCAATATTGTGAGCTCCAAAGTTCTCCCCACACAATGTTGTTGATTCCTGAAAACAGTATTACTGTTTGTGTAGATCACTTTTCAATTTCATTGCGGACTTTCTGAATTTGCTTGTATATTGGTTCTCCTTCATTGTACAGATCATATGGTGTTACTTGTCCTTCTATAAAAATCCTCTCCTTGTTATCGTTTTTCAATAGAATCTCTTTTGATTTTCTATATTGCTCATCATTAACAATTTTCTCTGCTGCTTGTCGATTGTTGACATACGTATTTTCTTCATGCCACATCGCTTTGGCTGCCTTTTTGTCCTTTAATCTCCATGTTGGTAGCAACATTGGTATGAAGATTGTTGGTGGCAGCGTACACTTCAAAATCATTGTCATGGATTTCTCTTCTATGGCTTTATATGTACCTTGCATATCTCCCATCATCGCCATCCCAAATGTAATTGTTTTTGGATTTCTTAATGTTCTCCCAAAAGGTGTCTGTTAATCCATTCTTCATCAAACTTTGCACTGTTTCAGGTTTTATTACCATTTTTGAGGTAATACACTCAATGTCTACCACTATTTGGTTCTGTGGTTGCAACATTTCATCAATTTCCTTCTGTGTGAATGCCTCAGTGCACAATAGTTTGATTAACGATTTCATCTCACATTCATAGACCTCACTGAATATTCTCTGCACTATGTTATTTGTACGTTCTCTTCAAACCGTAATTTCTACCAGTAGCCTCTCATCATCAGTATCCACCCATGACAGCTCGCTTGGTTCTTGTTCACCCCACTTTTCTAAGTTAACCTTATTGATTACTCTTTGAGTATTGGGAGTTAGCGCGATATTTGTGGATTGCAATAACCTTTCCTCTATCTCCATTTCTTCTTTGCTTTTGCTAACCATTTCAATGATTTCAATGGCACAATTTTTTCCTTCTTTTCACATTGTCTCTGATCGCTTTATGATTTTGGTGTACACACATTGAGGATAATCCTTTAAATATTTTCTTATTTCTGGTGTAATCACCTCATGTACTCTCTTTTCTTTCACCAATTTGATTGTTTGTAGAGTCTCTGCGTGTTCTCTTCTCATTAGATTCCGTTTTGTAAGCCATGGTTGACATTTGAGTGTTTGCAGTAGCCATTGTTTGATATTTGTGGGAAAAGGTGCAATAGCTATTTTGTATTTCTTTTGTCTGGCTATTTGTCTTCGCTCTTTCTTCAAAATGGGCAGTACTAGTTTCTCGTTAGTTGTTAATGCAATCGCTAGTATCCATATCGCAGTTCTTGCTCTGATTTCCAGTGCATTAATTTCCTCGAACATTTGCATTTTAAAATTTCATTTGGCCTCCATTTCGTATGCACGTTTAACTTCATACAACATAGCTTCTACGCTTTTGTTGTATTTTTTGTCGGTGATCTTATGTTGATCATTGGCCATTCTTCGTGGGTTGGTTTGTCTGCTTTGATTTCTGACCATACCCTTGCTATTTTCTCTAAATGTTTGGGCGTTTGATTTAAGCTACACTTTAGAAATATGTTTCCAGTTTCTTCTAAATTTTCGGTTATTCCTAGCAACTCCATTGTCCTTGTCTGGTAGTACATATTGATCGCGATCTTTGGTTCTACCATAATTCTTTCCGCCGGAGCCATTTCATTGAATTGTAGATCCATCCTTATGAGCTCAGATATTTTAAGTGTTCCACTGTTCAACGTAAAGAAGTTGTCAAATTTTATTTCCATTTCTTTTATGAATTTTGGAAGTTCCTCTTCTTTTTGCATGACAACAATTATTACTCTTGTCTTATATTTCTTGGCAACTTTTAACGTCTCTTCTATGTTGGACTGGAGCTTCTTTGATGTCACTTTGCTATCTTTCACAAAGTATACTACCATTAAATGCTTTTTATCCAAGTTCACCTGTTCGCATTCTGCTATAATTCTTTCTCTGTTCTTTGTTAATTTCTGCACGTCTTTTAAAGTGAATTGTTCATCAAACATAATGTGTACTGTACTCTTAAAATATGGTCTGTTGAATTGCTCTTTCATTTCTGCTGTGTACGCTATTATCGTATTGCATGTAGGACGATTCTTTTTGTCGATCACTATCGGGATTGCATAACTTTCATTTTCTTTTGTGGATGTACTGCCCTTTATTAATCTTTTCGTCTCTGGTGACAAATTGTCATATGAGTTATATCTCATCTTTTGATTGGCTATAAAATAGGGGTGAATTCTTTCTTTCCCTACTTTGGGCATTCGACTTTTGTTGATATGAGAATATCCCTGAGCTCTTTGTTGTAGGGAGTGAACTTGTTGACAGTATCTCTGATGCATCCATGTTGGAGTCATCAATTATCAGCTGTGTTTCCCAACTCTCCATAGTTATTGATGGTGTTTCCTCTCTGCCCTTTAATTGGCATTGAGTACTACTGGATGTCAAAGGGGAGTGCATAATTTGGTGTTTCCAACCTCACGCCCTTTAATTGGCGATCAGTATCTTGTTGATGGCCCTCATTTACCCGCCTGCCCTTTATTTGACATTTGGTAGAGGGTGATTTTTCCTTCATTATCTCCATCCTCATACCCTTTATTCGGTAATCAGACTGAGGAGACCTCCTTCTTATTCTTCTTCTTTTGTTCGTCAGTGTCATATGCTCCGTCGTCATACCCTTTAATTGGTAATCGGACTGCGGAGCTCTTCTTCTTACTTGTCGTCTTGTGTTACTAGGCAGCGAATTCTCCATCGTCATGCCCTTTAATTGGCAATCAGATTGCAGAGACCTAGTTTTACTGGTAGAACTCGTCGATGTTTCTTCTGTCCTCACGTCCTTTAGTTGACGATCAGATTGCGGGGTTCTCTTCCTTCTCACTCTTCTGGATTTCATTGGTGATCATGGTTGCGTTCATTTCATATTTCCTAAATTCAGTTATTAAATCAATATCCCATATTTCAGGGTCATATTTCATAAAATTTTTTGCTGCCCTCTGGGGCATTATTCTCCTTTCAACTTCCGGTTCCCCTTTCTCGGGTCTATATTCATCTTGGAATTCTTCTTCGTGTACACTGTCCAATTCGTCCATCTCAGCATATGTGCCATCATCAACCTGTATAGTTTTAAATTCTGCATTTTGATCAAGTGTCACTTGCTCTATGTTTACTGTTGCTTGTTTTAGATTTTGAAAGTGTAATATTATACACGTCATTAAGTTTATAGTTATTATTGGGTAGTGTTTGTGTGATTGTGAATGGCCCTGACCATTGTGTTTTAAGTTTTTTCACTTGATGCACGTCCTGTGTTCTCATTAGAGTGTATGCGTAATCCTTATCCCCTACCATGTGTGGTTTGCCATATATCTTCTTGTTGAAATTTCTTTCTTGTCTTATCACAGACTTTTTCGTGTTGTGACACATTGCCTCATGAATTCTAGTTATCTGATCTTTAATTTTCCTTATGTAATCATTGTCTGGTTTTTCGGAGTATGTATGGTATTGCATTGATATCAGCGTTGCCGCCTCTCTGCCATACATGGCCTTATACGGAGTCATTCCCATTGTTGAGTGCACTGAAGTATTGTAGAAATATTCTACTATTTCCACTAATTCTCTCCAGTCTCTACCTCCGATTCTTGATGTTAAACTCATATCAATTTAATCATAGTTTTATTTAATCTTTCCACCACACCATTCACCTGTGGATGATACGCCTTTGTCTTTTCAGTTAATATTTCCATCAGTTTCGTCATTTCTTCAAACAGTTTACTTTCGAACTGTACTCCTCTATCTGATATTATTGTTTGCATCGGTCCAAACTTTAAAATCCATTCTTTAATAATCTTGTCTGCTACTATTTTTGCCATTGTTGAGTCTAGTGGTATCATATGAGCATATTTCATGAAATTGTCAACTAAGACCAATATATACTGATACCCCTCATCATCCTGAGATAATTTCTCTAGATCTACATGCACAATTTCATTGAGTGATGTCGAAATTATTTTTTCAAGTGGTGCAGTTTGTACTGGAAAATGACTCTTATTGTTTATGAGACATGTATTACATTTGTTAATGATGTCTTTGACTGTTTTTCTAATACTTGTCATTATAAACCAAGCGTTAAAGGTATTTTCTGTCTGTATTATCCCCAAGTGCCCGTTTTCATGCACCTTTCTAACTAATTCTCTTTTGTAATATTCAGGAATCACTATTCTCAACGTCTTCCCCTCTATGTACAAAAGTCCGTTTCTATTTAATTTCCATTTGTATCTTTGAAAATAGCTCTTGGCTTCCTTTCCTAGCATCCAATTGTCATCATGCATTTTTTCTCTTATATCTCTGAGAATCATATCAGTTTTCTGTTTTTCATTTATATCTTTTTCGGTTATTTCTTCCTTAATAGTTATTAGCATAATTGTATTTCCCTTCTTATCCGCATTAATATCAGTTAACTCAGCATACTCATTATGCGACATAAATTGAAATTGTTTCTTTTCACCATCCACTTTTTCCAAATCTCTCTGGTATTCTGGCTACGCTGTCCAAAAATCTGCATTTTTATGCAACATTCCTTTCTGATGCTCTATGTTGAATCTAAACTCATTCAAGTATTCTATCCATCTTGATTCAATTGAAGATTTATCACCCAAAAACTTTTTGAGCCATGCTAATCCACTATTATCTGTTCTTACTCTAAATGTTTGACCTGTTAAAAAGTAACGAAATTTCTTTATACTTTCGACTAACGCCAACATTTCCAATTTTGTTGAGCCATAGTTTTCTTCGCTTTGTTTCAATTTACGACTAAAAAACTGTATAGGCACCTCTTTGCCATCCTTTATTTGACCTAGACATGCTCCTATTGCGACATTACTCGCATCACAATCGAGGATAAATTCTTTGTCATAATCAGGTGTATTCAATGATGGCATCTTACTTAACTCATCTTTTATGTTGTCTAGTTGTTCTTGTTCTCTCCATGTCCACTCAAAGGTTTTATTCTTTTTAAGTAATTCTGTCATTTTACCAGTTTTATGAGCCATATTGGATATGAATGAACCATAGTAATTAATGAAAGCCATAATTCGCTGTAAATCCTTTTTTGTTTTCAGACTGCTAATATTTTGTAACATTTCTTTCACATTATTTTTCATTCTTATTTCGCCTTTTTGAATTTGTCTCACTATTTGACAAAACGTTAGATGGCCAAACAGCGTACTCTAATTAATGCTGACGTTGTCTAATCATTAGCAGAACTATAAACCAAGGGAAAACTGTAAACTACAAATGATTAAACAGGTACTAGTCGAGTATTTGCTTATTTACCACAAAGTGCTATAAATATGCTTGAAATGCTATAATTATTGATGAATGAATTTAGTTTGGATTTACTTTTTCTCTTGTCAGGTTATTTTATATTTTGATGGAAAGCTAAATGTTCAAGCACTGGGGTAATTGTATGGTAGTTCCCACATCCATTTAAAGATATGCTGGAGCAGCCTCCTAATAACTATTCCACAGTGGAGAGGGTGACAGCTGTAGTTACCTTTCAGTGCTTTTAGGTTACAAATAGGTATAGGTGTTTTTTTACCATTATATCTTTCCTATTCTTTGTTGCTTGCCAGTTATTATGATTGCAATTATTACGTTCTACATGTTAACTTCCCTATTGATGACCCTCAGTCAGTTATTGTGTTATCATACAATCAGTGACTTAGTATTAACGTTATTTAGAACATGTTTTCATATTACATTCATTATAAATTTAATAGTAGAAGCAAGTTGCTCATTGTTTCTTACAGTAGACCTTTGGTGACTCACACATTTGTTTTCTTGCAGGCGGCATTGATTGTTTACATGTACAAAGGGCTATAATGTATTACTATATATGTAGGGTTATTAAATGTAAGGCTCAATAACAAGCTGCTCAAGCATCCAGGTTGCTGTAATCAATTCCATATACAATTTCATAATAACAAAAACAATCAATGCACTAAATTCCTAAGTAGTTACAAATCCCATCACACTAGTCTAAGGTTAACAGAGCAAAGGAATGTATTTCAAAAACAAATCAAGAAATTGGTAGAAGCTAATAAAGAAATAAAAATGCAGAGTGAGAAGTTGCAACAAATGATGACTCAAATGCATGAGGAGAATGTTAACCTAAGAGAAGATAATATCTCGAAACAACTTGAAATAGATGATTTGAAAGATAAAATTCAACTAATATTGTTGACAAATGAAGAAACTACGGACAAAGAAAAAGGGAATATTAAAGTATTACAAAGTACAGTAACACAAGATCCAGGAAAATTCAATTGGAAGCATACCAATGAAGGAAGTTCACACCAAAATGTACAAAGACTGTCAAACAGAAGACGAATTTGTAGAAAAAGCAGTTGTGAACATAACAAAGCAGGTTAAAGAAACAATATTGTTGTAGGAGGAAGACAACAATATGCCGGCATGCAAAGCAATACTGCCTAAATTTACGGGGAGAGTAGACAGTTACTTGCCTACATTTAAAGAATGGATTCAAATGTTCGAAATGAGTATGAAAGAAAGAAAAGTGATACAGAAGCAAGCAGCAGCAAGATCCCCTCTATATTTGGGAGGAGCAGCATACCAGCATTATTTAGTATTGGATCTGAAACCTAAAACAGATTACAGAAAACTAATAGAAGAGTATCAGCAGCATTACAATGACGAAAGTTTCAAAAGTCAGTATCAGATGTTATTAAATAGTTTGAAAATGAATAAAAGAGAAGATCTACGTAATTATATGTCGCAAGTGGAAAGATTACTGAAATTGAGTTCTAGAGAGAGCACATACTCCAAATATGACCTGTTTTCTCATATATGTAAGGGATTACCAGAACCAATTCAACAACAGTTTGAAATTAAATGTGATGCTGATGATTCTTTAGAAAGAATGATAAGAAAAGGTTTGGGGATACAGGTCACAATGGAAAATAACGCCAGAATTAATTAAAAGTTGGTGATAACAAAAGTAATACTGGCAATGACAAGTGGAATGAACAGAATGAGGAAAGATGAAAATGAAAACCAAAAGACGCGATCATAAAAATAAAGTTAAAGGACGGAATGGTAAAAAGGATAAATAGGAAAGACTTAAAATGTCAAACGTGGAAAAAAAGGCCACACAAAAAAATATTGCTAAAGGCAAATTAATTTTATCAAAGAAAAAGAAGCGTACTTTGACAAGGAAGATTTATTAGACGATGAAGATGAAACTGAACAAACAGAAGAGATAGAAAGTGAAACTTTAAACTAGAGGGAGCACCATCTCCAGTAAAGCATGCACCTGTTCTAATTGTAGCAGACCTAATCAAGACAAATACAATTACATTTGTAATAAATGGTGTGATGGTCAAAGCAACCATAGATATGGGAGCAGTAATATCAATCATTACTGACGAATGTTTGGCAAAAAAAGGATTTGACAAAAGAAAATTGAAAAGTGAAAAAAGCAGAATACTAAATGCATCAGGAGATTACATTGATATAAAAGGTAAATTAATGGAAGTACCAATGAGAATTGCTAACACTACATTTTTGCAAACATTTACTGTCATTGATACAGAGAAAAATTCACTACCCTATGAAGTTATATTAGGGAATGACTTTTTAATGGACAACAAATGCATTATTGATTACATGAACAAAACCATATCAGTGCAAGTGGAAGTGGTGATAACCTGTGAGGAGGAGAAGACACAGAAATAATACAATTTCAATTAAAGGAAGATATAAAAATTCTACTGAATAATTGGAAGATGTGTCAAATAGAAACAGAGAAGAACATAACAGCTGAAGTGATGATCTACAATCAGAAAGAGATCAACACAAGGAAGTTATCGATTCCATCAAGCTTATGCGTATTAAAAGAAGGTACGGGAACCATACCAATGTAAATGCAACAAACCACATGGTTAATATAAAAAGGATACCTTAAAACTAAAAGGGAAGAGAGTGAAAACTGAAAAAACGATGGTAAACAAAGCAATCAATATAGTAGAAGAAGGCAAAGAATATCAAATACCAGAAGTGAAGATGAAGACTATCAGCATCTGAGTGAAGAGGAAAGAATAAAACTAATAGAGATACTGAAAAACACGCTAAAATATTGAATTATGGTGAGATAAGCGTGGGCAAAGCAGTGGGAGAAACGCACAAAATAGTGACAATGACGGAGGAACCAATAAGACTGCCAAGCAGAAGAGTCCCTTAATATTTGAAAGAACACTATAACACGATTCTGAATGAATTGATAGATAACAAATTAATAAGTCTGAGCAAGAGTCCATATGCTGTGCCAACTGTTTTTGTAAAGCAAGGGGATAAATATAGACTATGTATAGATTTCTGGAAACTAAATGATATTACTAAGAAAGACGCCTATCCACTCCCAAGAATAGAGGACATCATATATGAAGCCAGTAAGAATAAATACTACACTTGTATAGATTTGTGTAAAGCGTACTGGCAGGTGCCAATGGAGCCTATGGATATTGAAAAAACAGCATTTATAACGTGTATGGGCTGTTTGAATGGATGTATATGGCTTTTGTATTGTGTAACACCCCAGCGACGTTTCAAAGATACATAACAAAAGTTCTGAAACAGAATAATAAGAAAATTGAAAAATATATAGATGACATATTAATAGCAAGTGATACAATTGAAGAACACCTTGATAAACTGGACAGAACTTTGAAAATCTTGTATAATTCAGGGTTACGTGTTAACGGAAAGAAATGTGAAATTCTAAAAGAACAAGTAGTATTCCTGGGGAGACAAATTAAAAAAGGCGAAATAAGAATGAAAAATAATGCAAAAGAGATGATACAAAATATCAGCAGTCCAAAAACAAAAAAGGATCTACAGTGGATTATGGGTTTCATAAATTATTATGGATCATTTATAGCCAATGTGGCTCATAAAACAGTCAAAATGACAGCATTACTTAAAAAGAATAAAAGCTTTGAGTGGACATGGAGAGAACAAGAACAATTAGACAACATAAAAGACGAATTAAGTAAGATGCCATCATTGAATACCCCCGAGTATGATAAAGAATTTATCCTGGATTGCGATGTGTGTAATGTCGCTATAGGAGCATGTCTAGGTCAAATAAAAGATGGCAAAGAAGTGCTGATACAGTTTTTTAGTCATAAATTTAAACAAAGCGAAGAAAGCTATGGCTCAACAAAGTTGCAAATGTTGGTGTTAGTAGAAAGTATAAAGAAATTTTGTTACTTTTTAACAGGCCAAACATTTAGAGTAAGAACAGACAATAGTGGTTTAGCATGGCTAAAAAAGTTTTTGGGTGATAAGTCGTCAATTGTATCAAGATGTAGTGAATACTTCAATGAGTTTAGATTCAACATAGAGCATCAAAAAGGAACATTGCATAAGAATGCAGATTTTTGGACAGTGCTTCCAGAATATCAAAGAGATATTGAGAAAGTAGATGGTGAAAAGAAACGATTTCAATTTATGCCGCATAATGAGTACACAGAGTTACCAGATATTAATGCAGATAAAAAAAGGAAATATGATAATGCCAATAATGATTAAAGAGGAGATAATGAAAAAGACATAATCAAAAAGCAGAAAACTGATATGATTCTCAGGGATATATGAGAGAAAATGTATGATGACAATTGTAGAAGCTTGCCAGCCTTCCTACTAATAAAGCTTAACTTAATTTAGGAGCTGCTGTGACATTTTTCTCTCCTTGACTAGTATGGTAGGTGACAGATCCCAAATTTCCATCTCTCTTCTTTGGTTCTATTGCTATTGTTTAGTTGTTTGTTAATTAAATTATTATCTAATCAACTAGCATTGATACGACACTAACAACTATCCTTTTAGATACAAGACATGAGATTGATGATACAATGTACAGGGTAATCTACCCGACTGGAAGCAAAGCACAAAAGAGGAATCGAAGAATTACGCTATAATGAGTATTTCCATCTGATACTGAAACATCAAGAGAGACACCAACCACTATTCCAATGACTCAGTGCAGTGAAATAGTGTGCATGAATGCGATAGTGACAATGTGTGATACCTTATTAATTTAGTGCATTGATTGTTCTTGTTTATTACCAAGTTTTTAAAATAAGGGAATCTTGCAACTGGGATGCATTAGCTTGTTATGTTTCCTTACATATAATATCCTTACATATAAATAACTACATGTTAACCTAGAGTACATGTGAACAACCAATACGGTCATAACAAAAAGGATGAATTGGTAGTACTTTGGTCCACTAGTAACTATATGTATTGAATCCTGTACAAGATGACACAAACTGATTTTGTAATTTCCTAGGAGTGCTAGATGTAATAGCATAATGTAATAAATGCAATAATACAAACAACAAAAGATAGGAAAGCTAATACGAGTAAAAACCCCTATCCTTATACCTAACCTATGAGCACATCAGGTAAGCACCGGCTATCAACGATGCCCCTGTTAAATGAAGTCGTGAACCACCATCTAGAATACCTGAGTGCTTGAACATTTAGCTTTCCATTATAATTACTAAAGTAACCTGATACAGAAAAGCAAAGTAAATCCAGTAAATTCAAGTCATCACCAAAATGATAAATCACACAATTTTTATAGTGAAAAATAATAAACAGTCAAATATTTGACTAGTACCTGCTAATCTAAGTTGTTGACAATTTCTAATTCTTTAATTTTCTTTCGTCTGCCGATGACGCACTTCTGCCTTAATTAGCATTTGTGATTTTGGTCTAGTACCTTTTTGCCAAATGAATTAATATCAAAAATTACTGCACTATAATTTTACAAATAATTAATTAATCATAATCATGTGTTGTACAATTAATATTTATTTTAATATTCAGTCTTAGTTTCTTCCTTTATTTTCTTAATTTGACCACGCATGATTGGATTATGTTACACTCCCCCTCCAGCATAGCTAATTAAGGATCACAACTCTTTCTCCATGGACCATCTCAACAGCTTGTTTTATCATCTCATTAGCATTTTGCATCTCCCACTCTGTTTTCTCGAACTTTTCGTTTTTCGTCAGCTTCAGTACAACCTCTTTTTCTGTTGTTACCAATTTCTTATGTCTTAAGAACATCGGATTTTTCAACTTGTTTGAAATCGTACACATGCTTCTTAGTTCGTTTAGTTTGCCATTGAATTCTTTGTAATACTTTTCATACAATTTCAAACCTTTAATTGCTATAATGAGCGTCATCATGGCGTCTACCCTGCTCGTATGTGCTAATTCCGGGCGTACCGTTGTATTGGGATAAAAGAATTCATATGTAGACCTCAATGATTTTGATATTGACGCTTCATCATAGAACTTGCTTATGTTATTTCTTACTTCTTCTCACATTATCTGATCTGGATCATTTTTTCTTAATCATATCATCATTATAATTTCCACTCTGCGCATGACATCGTAGTATCTGTATTGCGAACTCCATAGCTCACCCCATACTATATTGTTTATTCTGGAAAATATTATCACCGTCCTTGTGCTTCTTTTTTCAATTTCACTTTGCACTCTTTTGATTTGTTT
Source organism: Hofstenia miamia (assembly GCA_900660155.1). Classification (NCBI taxonomy): domain Eukaryota; kingdom Metazoa; phylum Xenacoelomorpha; order Acoela; family Hofsteniidae; genus Hofstenia; species Hofstenia miamia. The sequence goes on from CABFPE010000186.1 coordinate 188,931, forward strand.
GTGTATCGCTTCTCCTTCCTTTCACATGATCTCTGATTTTTTAATTATCTTTGTGTAAGCACATTGTGGGTAGTCTCGAATGTATTTCTTCATTTCATTTGTTAAAATTTTGTTTACTTCTTTTGCTGCTATCTTCTGGATCATTTCCATTGTGCTAGCACTCTCTTGTCTTATTAAGTTTCAAGTTGTCATCCACGGTTGCTGTTTGATTGCCTTTGATTTCGTATTTGACGTAGCTCCCCACATGAATTTCTTTGCTTCGTCATTTACTATGTCTATTTCAGAAGGGCATACTCCTGTCTTATTGGCAAGTTCTACTATGCTTGGTCTTCCCAGTGTTTGTTGCTGCATTAATAAGCGTACATAGTATTTCTCAAACTTTTGTTGTACCTTCTTGGTTGGCGATAATGATAATATATCCACATGCTGTAACAACCATTGTTTTATATTACTAGGTATTGGCAATATTGCTATCCCATAACATTTGTTCTTTGCTATGCTTTTTCTTTCTTTTTTCCTTATCAGCAGCAGTAATTTTTCATTGTTTGTCAATGCTATACTGAGTATCCAAATTGACG
>CABFPE010000186.1:210639-221648 GCA_900660155.1 Hofstenia miamia
TTGAACTTCTGAGTCACAGCAAAAGAGGTATATATATATATGATTATATATATATATATATATATCACAATAACTGAGTTTTTTCAAAAAATATTTACAAGGGAATTTAAGTTTTACCAGGTACAACAATCAGAAATGCTCGGCTTAGTATCTTTTCGATATATTTCAACTGTACTTTAACAGAGTATCTACAGTTTTTGCCAACAATTTATGATGTGCTATAGATGAAAGATCCAATTTTACATTCGATTTATTGAAATTTTCTCTAGTATAATGGTTGATAATTTTTCGGTTGAATCAATTTATGTATATTAAATAGATTCATTTCTTTATTGCATTCAATTTTAATAAAACATTGACAAAGAACTAACGAAGATACCGTATGATACTGTTCAATCATCCAGTAAATGTGTAATTCCGCACATTCTTTCTTTTATCACAATTGATTTCTCAAAGCACCTGTCGCACGAGGTGAGACGTGCTTCAAACTATATCAATTTTTTATCTTCACAAAGTTTTCATGTGGATTCTAATAGAATGCTTGCTATGACGATGATGAATGCTAAGCTAGTTTATTACATTCCTTGAAAATCCGTTGCTCGTTAATACAAAATTATCATTATTTATGTAATTTATAATCTACGGCTAGAGTTACCAACCGACGTCACAGAAACGTAACAAGCATAGTACGATCGTAGCATATAAAGGGTTTTACGATTTTTACGTTTTAGCAAAACTTACACTGATATTATGAAAAAATACGACAACTACGAATATTAATAAAAATATTGTATGAAAATTATTACTGTAATTCTTTGAGTTTTTTTCAAAATTTTGGAAAAATTTGATATAATTTGGTAAAGATTTTGGCAAAAACATGTATCATTTGGACTGCAAAATCAATCATTTCAATTAGGACAAAATAACAATTTTTGGTTTCAAGCAGTTTGATTAAATAACAGGTTAACACTGAATGCTGAAGAACAATTTGCTTCTGCATTTAAATTGAATATTTTATGATGATTTCGACGCTACTATAGATGATAAACTGGCAAATTGAAATTTGTTTCTAATTTAAAAACTAAACAAATTTTTGATATAATATTCTTAAAAATAGGAAAATTCATTTAGCTAGATGCTTAAATACTCAAAAATTGTTTTATTTTGAGCTCAAAGCATAATCGTGAATAAATTATTTTGAATATTTATTTAAATTGTACATTATAATTTCTAAAAATTTTAAATTCGCAGAAAGGCTTTTAAATATCGTTTTTTTTTGCTTAAATATTGTAAGACGCATCATATACTTTACCTATTATTTGTAATTACACATAAGAGGATATACTTTATATGCATATACATATATATATACATATATATATACATATACATATACATATACGTATACAATATATATATATATATATATATTTGTAAGCAAACAGAGCTTTCTAATATTATTTGAATGAACTTCTGAGTCGAAGCAAAAGAGCAAACTATTTTGATGATTTTATATATTTCATAACTGAGTTTTATCAAAAAATATTTACAAGAGAATTATAAGTTTTACCAGGTACAACAATCAGAATTGTACTCTTAGTATCTTTTCGATATATTTCAACTGTACTTTAACAGAGTATCTACAGTTTTTGCCAACAATTTATGATGTGCTATAGATTAAAGATCCAATTTTACATTCGATTTATTGAAATTTTCTCTAGTATAATGGTTGATAATTTTTCGGTTGAATAAATTTATGTATATTAAATAGATTCATTTCTTTATTGCATTCACTCAACTTTAACAAAGAAATACGAAGGTACCGCATGATACTGTTCAATCATGCAGTAAATGTGTAATTCATCACATTCTTTTATCACAATTAATTTCTTAAAGCACCTGCCGCACTAGGTGAAATGTACTTCAAACTATATCAATTTTTTATCTTCACGAAGTTTTCATGTGAATTCTAATGGAATGTTTCAAAATGGGCTGTGCATTAATACAAAATTAGCATTATTTATGCGATTTAAAAGTTACTGCATAGTACGATCGTAGCATATAAAGGTTTTATGATTTTTACGTTTTAACAAAACGTACACCGATGTTATGAAAACAAAAATACGACAATTACGAATCGTAATAAAAATATTGTACGAAAAATTATATTGTAATAGCTACTTCCCTTTTAAATTTCTTTGAAATTTTTTAAACATTTTGGAAAAATTTTATATACTTTTGTAAAGATTTTGGCAAAAACATGTATCATTTGTTATACAAAATCAACAAAATAAACATTTTTGGTTTCAAACAGTTTGATTAAATTGCTAACCAAACTGCTACAAAACCCCAATAACAGGTTAACACTGAATGCTAAAGAACAATTTGCTTCCGCATTGAAATTGAATATTTTATGATGATTTCGATGACATTTGATAAATCTGGCAAAACTGAAATTAGTTTCTGATTAAAAAACTAAAAAAATTTTTGATATACTATTCTTATAAAATAGGAAAATTCATTTAACTTGATGCTTAAATACTCAAGTATTGTTTTATTTTGAGCTCAAATCATAATCGTGAATAAATTATTTTGAATATTTATTTAAATTGTATATTATAATTTCTAAAAACTTTAAATTCGATGAAAGGCTTTTAAATATCGTTTTTTTTTGCGTAAATATGGTAAGAAGCATCATATACTTTACCTATTATTTGCAATTACACATAAGATTTCAAAATTTTTCCCTGGCTTATATTATGTAGCTGAGAGCATTTTTTTGAAAAGTTTTCAAATATTCTATAATCCAAGATTTTAATTCAATATATTATTAAAACTAAGAACTCTAATTAAACACTTGCTCTTGTGAAAAAAATGATATTTGATGTTTAATTACATACATGATATTTCTAGCATTTACTAATATTGTATTTGTTATTATACATATACTCTCCTGAATCGAATAAGATAGATAGGAATATAATACGTATTAATATTGCGATCTTAATATGATAGAAGCTTTGCGTATTAGTATTAATATAAAAACGTATTATCATATAACGTTTATTACGTTATTTCTGATAAAATAAAATTGCTGTGCTGAAGCCGATGGCGGTAATTAATTTGATTAGATAAACATCAGTGAAATTTCTGCCTTTTATAGTAAATTAATATGCCGAATGATTTGAGTTTTTTCTATGATGGTTTTCTTTAATATCCTTTAATAGTCCCGAAACTAAAGAACAATAAATGATATTAAAAACCTGAAAGAATCTTTAGATAGAGGAGTGTCTGTTCTCCATCTACATTGTAAAATCCCCCTAGATCGAAACCCCTTAGATCATATATATGTGAAATTTCCCGTCCCAGCATTTGCAGAGCAATTATTTAGAGTTAGTACTCGCCATGTGTTATCTATCTAAGAAAAAAAGAAATACCTAGTATTTAGAACTTTTTATTTGCTGAGCATTAGAGGCCTTGAAAAAATTGTTTGAAATATGTAAGAACGTTATGAAATAGGTTTTGCAAAGTTTAAGTTAAGATATCATATACAAATGTAAATCTCTAACCTACTGCGTAATAATACAAATATTATTATAATTCTAGAAAATGAATCATAGAAACTTTTCAAACAGAAATGAATAGCAGCATTTGCATTAGAAAATTCTTTCTTTTCCCATTTTTTTCTAAAACAAAAACCTATCTAAAGGTTGTTGAAGAGACATTCTAGCAATTAACCACTATGTATCAAGAATGTTCCTTTCTGGGGAGATAAATTTACTTACTTGTTTGGAGATGGTTATACAAATAGAATCTAAAATTAATTTCCTCTGTTTACCACTAAAATTTTCAGTCTTCTCATTCACTAAATTTAACCTGATGACATTCCAGAGAACAAATTTGTGATTATATTACAGAAAATATTTAATCTAAGATTTTCATATATATATATATATATATATATGATAGATCCTACTAAATTGCCTATGTCAATCAACACTTTGTGCACATTATTGAGATTATCTTGCACAAATGTTCTTTTTATGTTCAATGAACAAACATATTGTCAAACTGATGGAATGGCAATGGGCTCTCCATTAAGCCCAACAATGGCATCTTTTGCAATGGATATGGTGGAGACAAAGCTTAAAGATTATAATAACAAAGATAAATTATTTATGTATACTCGCTATGTTGACGATATATTTTGTGTGGTGGAAAATGAGATTGCCAATGATCTGTTAAAATTTTTAAATGACATTAATCCATCTTTGAAATTTACAGTTGAAAAGGAACAAAATAAAAGATTAAGTTTCCTAGATGTTGAAATTATTAAAACTGAGAATTGTTGCACACAGTTTACAAAAAATTGAAAACCTATATATTATTATTATTATTATTATTATTACTATTAGTATTTTAATTATTATTATTTCTACTATTTTGAGTTTGGTTAGGGAATTTTTCATTATATCAAAAGCTAAGCCTGAACTATGTCATTGGTCACATGTGATTTATCAAATGTGAAACATCGAACGCTTATTGCAATGGTTAGACTAGGTGATTATAATTCCATTGCACTTACTGGTAATGCGATTTTATAATTACTCTTGCTACCAATTACATAGTAAAACGATACCCTAAGGTTTTCTAAAAACTGTTACCCCTAATGTACATATCAATTATATTGCACATATACATAAATTTCGAAATACATTATATTGAAATATAAAAAATTTGAATAATTTCTTAATTTTACATGTAATCTTAGGAAAATCTCATGCCGACAGGGTCACAATGATTGAGGACTGGACCGAACTGAGCATCCAGGGCCGGACCACTTGGACCGAACTGAGCATCCAGGGCCGGACCACTTCCAGCTCTGATGAAGAGCTTTTTAATCTTTAGAAAAATCATTTTAAACTTCCTATAAACTGCTTTAATAGTGAGACATGATTTGCAAATTGGAAAACTATTTTGGTGGTTTTTATACAGTTCAAAATTATTTATAATGAAAAACATAAATCTTACCAGGTATAAGAATCAGAAATGTTAGGCTTAGAATCATTTCGATATATTTCAACTGTACTTTAAGAGAGTATCTACAGTTTTGCCAACAATTTATGATGTGCTATAGATGAACGATCCAATTTTACATTCGATTTATTGAAATTTTGCTTATGCAATATTTGATAGTTAAACGCTTGAATCAATTTATGTATCTTAAATAGATTCACTTCCACATTGCTTTCACCTCTATTGCAACTTTTATCAAAAAATTCAAGAGTTCTGCAACCTAACCTAATTTTAAACGACAAGAGTTGTTTAATTAGATAGCCATGCCTAAATGTAACTGCTAGAATTTATTTTTGGGCTCTGGGAATCCTTGTTATTCTTTACTAAAGAATCATATTTGACTTGATTGCATGGAATGCATTTGAAAATTATTGCCTTCCTCCGAAAATATTTTATCAAAATTTAGAAAACATGTTGCAATAATTGCAAATTTATAACTGAATAGCTTTGCAATGAGTCATATATACTAGTGCTTCTACTAAGAAATATTTATTTGAAAAATTTTAAATTACAAATGTATTATATTGCATTAATAAACGTTTAATCGGTGTTTGTGATTTACATTTTTTGGTACATTAAGAAGATTAATAGATGTTTTCAAATGAATGAAGTTGTCTAGTGGACCCACATGATGGAAAAAATTTTGAGATGTCTTCAATTTTCTACAAATTTTGCTTTCAAAGAAATGTGATTTGAGCTTCTTAGATATGAACGACGTACAGTATTAAAGTATACAAAGTTATGGATTTTAAGATCAAATTAATTGTATAAGAACNAACTATTTTGATGATTATATATATATATATATATATCACAATAACTGGGATTTTTCAAAAAATATTTACAAGGGAATTTAAGTTTTACCAGGTATAAGAATCAGAAATGTTAGGCTTAGAATCATTTCGATATATTTCAAATGCCTTTTAAGAGAGTATCTACAGTTTTGCCAACAATTTATGATGTGCTATAGATGAACGATCCAATTTTACATTCGATTTATTGAAATTTTGCTTATGCAATGTTTGATAGTTAAGCGCTTGAATCAATTTATGTATCTTAAATAGATTCACATCCACATTGCTTTCACCTCTATTGCAACTTTTACCAAAAAATTGAAGAGTTCTGCAACCTAACTTAAAATTAAGCTTTGAGTATTTTATTAAATTGCATTAATAAAATTTTTAATCCTGTTTTGAGCGACATGTATTACAAGGGCAAACGATATAGTAGGTGCAAGGATCTCCAATAGTATAATTTCTTTTGGAGAACTTCCAAAAAAGTCTTTTAAATTGTGATTTACATCTTGTGGTGCATTCAGACAATTAATGGGTTTTCAAAGGAATGAAATTTGCTAATTGAGCCACTCGATGAAAAAATATTGAAATGTCTTTGATTTTCTACAAATTTTGCTTTCAAAGACAATGTATACAAAGTTATGGATTTTGAAATCAAATTAATTGTATAAGAGCTTAGAGAGAAGAAGATTATCCAAAAGTTGAAGTTGAAGATTAAGCTAGACTTATAATTCTCTTCTTGTATTATCTTTAAAATTTTTCTAAAAGATTGGCATCAATTTGAATGGCATAAATAATTGGAGAAGCATAAAGAAGATCCGTTAAGATCAATGAATTATAAAGATTATTTCTTAATTGCAAGTTAGTACTGATTGGTATAGTTCTTATGATATATTAAAAGACATATTGCATCATTTCAATATCTATGATATGTGTTTACTCAAAGACATTTTTTTTAGATAGTAATGCCAAGATCTTCAACAGAAGATGAATAAACTAATCTTACTTAAAAACTTTGTTATTATAGCAGTCAGTTGGTAACTAAGAGCGATACAATGAAACACATTACAAAGCTTGCGATTGTGCGTTGTGTACATAACACAAAACAACACAACAAAACATGTTGTTTTATGGTGTGCAGAATTTAAGAGCATAAAATTTACATTGTTACAACGACGAACTCCTTAGTGCTTAAATTACGACATGTAATTATAGGAATTATATCCCCATTAGTTAGTCTGGTTCGGCTCGAAGGGTTTTTCTTTAAGTCGGGACAGTTGATTGTTACATGTATAGGTTTTAATAGAAATTTAACAATTGAACAGGGTGTTACATGCAACTGTTTTGTCGCATGGCAACCAATGCATTTTAATCATTTGTTTAAATACACATATAATTTTGTTTAATTTGGTTCAGTCAGGTCGGGTAAAAAAATTGTGACCCATTTCCAGGCCTGTACACCAAACCAAGCGACTCAAACCAAAACACTAGTCGGAGATTTTTTAGCTTAACAATAATTTCAAATAAATACACTAAGCTTCTAAATTTTTATATAATTTCTTCAATAATCTTCAAATATTTCCTTGGGCTCCTGATTATATACAAAGCAATCTTCTGGTGAGACAGTTGAACGCTATACTGTGTAATATCAAATGAAAGCCGCGAAACTATGTGCACTAGTGCGTATTGACTAACGCAGTTGGCCAACCAGTTATGTGAGTTTGCATGAACAAATGCTTTCTAACCTTCGATTTCAGTACATCATTCTCAAGTAGAGTGGCCGCTCATGCTTTCAATAGTTGAGCAACCGGCGGCATTAGTACAATTATCAAATAGCTCATTATAAATGTATCAATGGTGTGATTTCAAGAGATTGTAGGCAATGAGCCTCCAAACACAGTAACTGGTTTTTGATTTATGTGATAGTGATGAAATAGTTTTCTTTGTAATTTTTCAATTTATTTGTTCACTATAACAAAAGTATTTTATGCATTTTTTTACTTACAAAGCTAAGATTAAAAATATGATATTGCATCTAAGGCAAATATAACAGTCGAAGCATAACCCATGCATAAGCCTGCTTAAAAACCAACGGTAGGAAGAATTAATTGCCATTAATGGGAGCCCATTAATGGATTTGTAACTATAAATCTGCCTTTAATTTTCAAAATTTCATGAATGCCTAATATTATACACTTATACAACTTCTTACTTTACCTTTGATGAAATAATAATAATTCATCAGCAATTACATTTTATGTACTATTTTATCGCATCTAAATCCAGTTTTCTGTCTGTTTAAGAACACACGAGAAAATGGAAAATTCACTATACATTCTTCATAATTTTTAGCCCCATCCGTGCATTTGTCATATAGTTGCCACTCATTATATTGTATGAATCAATAAAACAACAATTATAGTGATCACTATTTGATTGATTGTTATTTACAGTATTTCATTGGAATAATTCTTAAAGCATACCTTTTAAAATATCGTAAAAACCATGTTAATTTGGCAGCTACTGTACTTTAAGACTAGAGGAGCACAGTTTCGCATTACTCCTTGATTTTGTATAAAATAAGCACGTAATGCTTTTTTGGAAATTGTAAAAGATCGTAAACTTAATATATGGTGTTTCATTGAAAATCTCAACAACTTTCACAAAAAAAAGGAATTTGCAGCACTGCTTTTTTAAAATGTTAATGTTATTGAAGTGTTTAATTTTAAATGATAATTGATTTCATTAGCAAATAATATTATATTAACTATAGAAGAATTTTGAGGAAGTAGAGCAAGGAAATATATGAGAGATATTTGTTTGGTTTCATGATTTGAAATTTGTTGTGGAATTGCAAAACATGTGAAAACCTGGCCGCATTGGTAATGTTGATAAAATTATCCAATTCGACATAGACTCAATTTTTTGCCATTTGACAGCATACTTGTCAACAGTTAGTTGGAATGCGTAACTAATTATGCCATATGAATGTGCATGAGTTTATTTATCCAAAAATGCTTTGGAAGTAAAGTGTTTATTATAGAGAAATTCGAGAGTTGAATCTACCAAGTTTGTGGATTTTATGATTGAGAAAATCTTTGAAGTTCAAGGTATCATTGAATTTGACTTCATTGAATTTAGCCCCAAGGTTTTATTAGAATTGTGAATATAGCATTCTTATACTTAATCGAGAATTAGTTGGAAATATCACTTTGAAAGCGGATAAAATACCGAACTGTGTTTTATTGATATTCAAATTCAGTTCGTTTTTGTCAAACCAGATTTTAATACAATTGAAGTCATGGGAGTGTAATTTAGTACAAGTAAGCCTTTATGGATAAACAAGTATCATCAGCGTACTGTATACTCTTACAGTATTTTAAACAGTAGACAATGTCATTAACAAAAACATTGAAGAGAAGGGGTCCTAGAATAGAAAACTGCGGAACTCCTCTGAGAATTTTCGAAGACTGACTCTGATAATGATAAGAAATGATCCAAGAACAAGTTTTGTGATATTATTTCAGTCGCAGAAAAAAAACGTTCACCGCTAACCACGTCAATGAAGAAATTTTACCTCAGTATTCCACAGGAATGGCGATTTTTATCTTTGTAAGAAAAGAAATATTTCTGAATTCTATTTTTATGTTCACGTATCATTGGTAAAAAATCTTAAACATAATTTTTTAGTTATGTTATATTTTCGTCCAATTTTATTAGTTAATATCAAATTTACCATTAAGTATGCAAAATAATAGTTATATTTTTATGTGAAATGTCTACGTTTTTTTAGAAATACTTAGAGATTTGCAATCCTTGGACAAAACACGTTATTTTTATAATTGTTATGCCACCGCAAGTTTTTATAATTCTACCGCTAACCACTGCGGTATTACCGCACAGCACTCATCTCTAACTGTTACCAATCTTAACACCTTCACACTTATCAGTGAGAAAGTTATTAAATAATTTAAGAGTGTTAACAATAAGCCCATATTTAAGCAGTTTCCTCAATAAAATGAAGTGCGACATACTGTCAAATGCGATGGATAAATCAAGGAAAACTATGTCGACATATTCACCGCTGTTTAGACATTTACGCCAGTATTCAATACCGTAAAGCAATGTGTCCACTGTTGATGTAGGCTTTCAAAATCAAAATCGATTATTAACAGTTATAGATTAGAATCTTCAAAGTAACTTTTCAATTGATAGTATAAACTTTTTCAAAAATTTTTGCAAGCACATGGGTAACTGAAATAGGTCGATAATTTGAAATGTTTTTAGGATCCTTGTTCTTATAAATAGGAAATACTTTTGCATATTTAAGACTTTTTGGGAAATATGAATGACGAATACAAAGATTAAGTAGATATTTCAGATGAACAATTGTATTAAAAAAAGCAAGTTTCAATATAAATTTCGGGATATTTAAGGGCTCTTTTGGGTTGAAATTATTCATGTCATTTACACTTCTTAGGACTTCATTCCCTGAGAGAAAACTAAAATAGAACGATTCATCAATGCTTATGATATCGTCATTATAAGCAATGGGTTGTCCATTGAATTCCCACATTAATGATAAACTCATTCATGTAGGTTTTAATATCACACACATTCCAAAGAAGTTTACTTTTGTAAGAAGTACTAGTTATATTAGTAAGTTTTTTGTTATTACTGTTACACACAGTGCTAACATAACTCCATTGTTCTTTAGGTGTCTTAAATTTTGAAATGTTCGATGAGTAACATTTTTCAAGCAGCATTTCTCTAACAATTTAACAGATTTCTTCTTGTTGGCATATAATTTATAATCAGTATGTGATTTTGACTGCTGAAATTTCTTAAAACAATCAATTAATTTATTTTTTCAACACTCAAAGCTGCGTCAGAATTTAAATAAGTGGAAACTCGTGGAAATTCTTAAAAAGACTTTCCTAAACTTAAAAAACTTTAAAAACCTTAAAAAACTATAAAAATGCACTACCAATAGCTCAAATAACCCCAAGAAAAAATTCAAAATTGTTGTATATATATATATATATATATATATATATACATATACATATACATATATACATACATATGCTTAAACTTGTTGTAATATAAAAACCTTGAAAAAACCAGTCAAACTCTAAC
>CABFPE010000186.1:225200-239062 GCA_900660155.1 Hofstenia miamia
TATATATATATATATATATATATATATATATTGTGACATCAGTAGAATGCACGGAGGTGCACGAATGCTAGAACGAATGCTAACTAATTCTCTATTTACAATTGTTTCAATGGTTCATATACAATGATTCTCACAATATTTACAAATATCTGTTTACTCCAGTAGACGTAGCAAATACGAAAATAGTGACTGGCCAAGAATGATACCTAGGTACCTGCCACTACATGCCACCCCAGGCCAGGCTACTCGAGATTTCGTTACATAGACAGCTGACCATACTGCCAAAAGGATCTGTCCAATGCCAAAATAGACCCATGATGTTTTTCACAATGCTCTACCCAAATTTCATTGTGTTGTATGTACCGCTGTCCAGGCTGCCATGAGGATCTGTAAGCTATTCAACACCAGAGCGGGTTTCTGCGCCATCCCAATCCGGAGAACCACAAAAACCGGAAGGTTGATGCATGCTGCCCCATGCCTGCTGCGGGTTCTTGTTCCAGTTCTTCCAGACTCATATTGGGAGGTTGATAGTATGTGCCACCCCATTCCCGACTAATGGGTTTTCATCACTAGAGAACTTTTTTAGAATTAGATCTACGGAGAAGTAAGCTAACTGTATAAAACGGAGAACAACCAAAATAACTGTAGAGAACAAACAATGGAGAACTAACTAACTAAAATAAATGTACAGAAACAACGGAAAACTAACTAAGTGGAGGAAACTAAGAACTAAATATAATGGGTGTGGAGAAAACATAGCAAGTTCATGTGAGTGCACCTCCACGCGAGTCTATAGATGTCAACTGTAAAAGATCTTTTTATGTCATCTGCTTGATCAATCAAAGCAACTCTGTCCCCTTCTCACGTTGGTCTTATGGCTGGTGGTGCTTACGTGCTATGCCTCGTCACTGCCAAGCCAGTGATGTAAGAGCAAGAGATCCATGAGCTCCAGTATGGCATAGCGCTGCATAAACAATTTAAAGTAATCATCATGAGCAAGGCTAGCTTATGGATGTAAACAAGTATCTGGACTTATATGGGCTCAAGGCCAGCTTAAGGATGAGTACAAATATCTAGACTGATACAATACTAAAGTGATTACTACAGATATGCACGTAAATGGAGGCGTCATGGAATACATCTTCTTTCCAGATAGGAGTGTAGGACACTGAGATGTCTCATGATCAGGAGACGTCAGTGTCACCATGTGGCATCAGAAGAGTGCATGGAGGTGCACAAATGCTAGAATGAATGCTAACTAATTCTCTATTTACAGTTGTTTCAATGGTTTATATTCAATGATTCTCACAATATTTACAAATATCTGATTACACCAGTAGAAATAGCAAATACGAAAACAGCAACTGGCCAATAATGATACCTAGGTACCTGCCACCACAATATATATATATATATATATATATATATGTTCTTTAGCAAACAAAATTGAAGTCTAACAAAGAATAAATTTCAATAATAGAATATTGAACTGGTACATAATATAGAATCTGCACTTGTTAGACATTGACCATAGTTCATTTTTACACCAATAACATTTTATCTTCTCTGTTGATCCAGGAGATTTTGCTTGTTCTTCTGCTTACCTATTTTTCTAAGAGTACCTTATCAATTTCATTGTGTGTTTTGGGTGTCATTGCTATTATGGTTGATTGTAGTAGTTCTTCCTCCCTTTCTATCTCTTCCTGTGATTATTTAATCACTTCAATTACTTGAATGGGGCATGCTTCTCTCTGTTTCTTCATTGTTTAAACTGTTTTAGCATTTTCATATATGAGCATTTGGGGGTATCCATTATATATCTTTTCATCAGCCTTTTCATCAGCTTGTTTACCATTCTCACTTTTGTCACATACTATATCATATTTCCATCTTCTCAGAATATTAACTTCCTTGTAGTCATCCAGCATTGTTGTTTTGTTTGTCTAAGTTTACTGTTCAAGGTTGCTCCCCACATATACTTTCTGGTAGCATCACTCAGTATGGCAGATTCTAGTAATATTTGCCATCTCTACAATACTTGGTCTCCCCAATGGCTGGTTCTTTATCATTATTCTAGCAAAGTATTTTTCATATTTCTGCATCAGTTTCTTTGTTGGTGACATCCATTTTATGGTTATATTTGTCAATATCCAATTTTTACTGCTAATGTTATCATTGCAAGTGCTAATTCATATTTCTTTAGTTTAGCTATCATTCTTCTTTCTTTTCTCATCATTGGCAATACTATTTTTTCATGTGCTGCTAAAGTGATCACTAGTAACCATATTGATGTAATAGTTCTGACTTCTAGCGCATTTAATGTCTTTTGTTGATCCCATCTCATATGTTTGTGTGATTTCTTGAAATACTTTCTCTACTGTTTGAGGATATTTTTTGATAAGGGACCTAATGTCAACTTTTGGCCAGATATCTTGTATGGATTTGTCACCTTTCATTCTGTGCCAAAATTCAATTATTTGCTTTAGATATTCCAGGCGCTCATTTAGACTGCACTTTAAGCTTAGATACACTATTTCCTCCAATTCATAGTCATTTCATGTGATTTCCAGGGTTCTTAATTGATAGTATAGGTCTATGGCAATCTTTGGCTCAACCATTGTTTTTTTTGCTGTTGTGAACAAGTTCAACTGTAAGTTCATAACAACTAGTTCAGACATCCTTTGTTTCTCCTGTTTTTGTTCTATTATGAATACATTTTCTAACTTATTTGTTAGTATTTTGAGGAATTCTGGCACTTTGTTTTCATTTTTTATGCTTTCAGCAATCTCATTTTCTGTATTTTTGCCATATATATAGCATTGCTTCTATAGTCTTCTCAAAATTTTTACTATGGATCACATACTTGTTTAATAAATTGTATGATTCGCAGATTGTTGTGATCTAAATGGACTTGTTCACATTCTTCTATAAGTTTTTTCTATATGCCATTATCTTTTGCACATTAGATAGTGTGAGCTATTCTTCAAATTTTATATGTACAGTGCTGAAAATTTAATGCCAATTTAGTTTTTCATTCATCAATTTTGGATATGAGATTATCATGTTGCATGTTGACCAGTTGCTTTTATATATCACAATCAGAATTGGTGAACCATCATCCCCCTTGTCCTTTGTGGTTTTATGTCTGCATATTACTGTTTTTGCTTCTGGGGAGAGATTATTGTAGGGTATGTAATGTAACATCCTCTACCAGGCATTATTACTGTTTGTCCTTTGTTACTTTATAACATTTATTGTATATTTGCAGGTAGGGATTTACTAACTATATATTGTTTAGCATTTGTACATCTCCATTAATACAACATAACTTGAATAAACTGTTCACTATTTAGCTGACGAAGCTATACATCACTTTCTCCAGTAATTGATAATGGGCATCTGCCCCAAGCTGATCTCCACATCCAGTTTCACTTGTTCACTGAGGATCCAATTGTTTGAGTTCCACCTTTTAGCTAAATGATGTAACTTATGTGTACCCTATCCTAGCTTGGTGTATACTCAAGACAAGACATAACTCAACCTAGTCTCTATTCTGTAAAAGTGTTTCATGAATATGCAAACAGACTTGTTACTAGCTGCTTTATTAATATTACATGTAGCCATTACCAAAATATATTGGCTTTATTTATTAATTTAGTAACTGGCAGCTTCCTAACCTACATTTAATAATTAATACATGTTTGGTCACTTTATTGGTCACATTATTGTCAGTAATTTGGATCTGAAATATTAAAGCTATAATTCCTAGGTTTCAGTCATCCAACCATTTTGAATCTATTATAATTAATACATGTACTAAATGATCAATAGTCAACTAAATGAGAGAAAAACCCCTATACCTAACTTAAGTGCATTTTCATGATCTGGCACAAAGACCCTACAATCAATCTCATGATGAATCAAGACCACTACTAAACACAACTCATTTAGCTTTAAATTGTATTAAATAATCAAACTGTATCAATAGAACAATGTAAGAATTCCAAATAAAATTTTTTATCAATTGCTTATAGTAAGTTGAATCTATTTATAGTAATTTTGGAAAAGTACTTGTCTATTTCAAATTTAAACTTTTTGTCTGCCAATATGGTGGATAAAAATAATGGAAGTTTTGCTAAAAGTATTATTATCAACAGATACTAATCTCTCATAGTTGACACGCATTTTTATTTGGCTGCATAACACAAATTAATCTAAACTGATTATATAATTTTACAATATTTCTAATCATAATTCTTCTTTGATCTTATTCTCTTTCTGATTTGATGTTAGCAGCTTAGTTGATTTGGATGATGCTACAGTAATATATGTTTCTCATTGTGATAAAGTACGGAAGCATTTTTGTATTTCCAACTTTTGTTCTTCAGCTTTCCCTCTCTAGCAACCTGGACTGTTGTCTTGGCTTTGGAATGAGAATGCCTAGGCTGACACAGTATAAAATGTGCTCATTGTAGGTTGATCTGATGTTATTTCTGTTTGAGAGTCATTACTAATCATTTCTATATCAGTCTGGTAATTAGCACAGATTATGGATATTACTGCTCCCATATCTATTGTAGCTTTATCATGGTGTTTATCACAACTGTTATTATGTTGGCTTTTAGGAAATTGGTCATAATCAACATGGGTGCTGATTTACCCTGAGAAAACACTCCCAGTAGTTAAAATCACTCATTATTTCTTCTTCTTTGTTGTTGTATTTGTTGTTGAGTAAATCTTTATCTTGGAAATATGTCTCCCCATCCTCTATTAGGTTTATTCATTTTTTACAATCCTTTTTCATGTGCTCTTTGTTACCACACAGAATACACCATTGCTCCACTTTTCTTAACTTTTTTAGGTACTATCTTTAAATTTTATTTTTACAAATTTTTCCTTATCTCCTACTTTTGTTGTTAATTTATTTTTGAATTTTTTTTGGTTGTGTTCACTCTGATACTGTAGTCAGCTTGTTATTCATTGTTTTTTCATTTATCCTAGTGTTATTTTCTAACATGATCTGTATCACTAGCCCATTTCATATGATTTTATAAAAGGATCTTCAGTGTCACATTTTATTTCAAATTGATTTCAGATGTTTTCTGGCAGTCCTTTACATATATGTGAAAATAGATCACAGTTTGAATAGTGCTCTTCTCTAGAACTTAGTGTAGTATCCTTTCAACCTGTGACATGTAGTTTCAAAAATTGTCTCTCTTATTCATTTGTTAATTATTTAGTATCATTTGGTATTGGTTCTTAAAGCTTTCATCATTGCAATACACTTGATTCTCCCCTATTAATTTTTTATAATTCATTTTTAATTCAGTAATTATAACTAATTAATGTTATTATGCTGATCATGTCAAATATAACAGGAATCTTCCTGCTGCAGCATTTTGAGTAACTTTTTGTTCTCTCATAGTTATTTCAAAAATCTGTATACATCCTCTGAACATTGGTGAGTATGTGTCTCTGTTCTATCAATGAATTTCAGCACTATTGCTTTGCATGGGCTCACCTCATCACATTTTTGCTCATTTAATATGGAACTCTAAAATGTTATTAATTTTTTTCCTTCATCTCAAATTATTGTTTTACCTGTTTTGTTATCATCTCTACTAATCTTTTGATAAACTTTCTACTGATTCCTCCAATTTTTGTTTTTCTTTCTTGTTGAAAGCTTCATTATTCTGGTTTGCATTCTGTTTCTGGTTTTTGCTGAACAATTATTTCCAGGTTCTCTAACCCTGGACAGTGTTGTTTCCTAACTGCCTCTCTATCATCATTAACATTAATAATCTTAGTTCATCTCATAGATTATTGATTTCTACTTGTTTATTTTTGTTTTCTTCTCTCAATTTAACATTCTCTTCAGTTAATATAGAACTCTGAAATGTTGTTTCAATTTTTTCTTTCAGTTCACATTCTTGTTTTACCTGTTTAATTATCATTTTTACCAATCCTTCAATCAATTCTTGTTCTGATTCCACTGATTGTTGTTTTTACTTTTTGCTGAAACCATTATTAATCAGGTTCTCATTGTTTTGTGTTTGTGGATTTTCCTGGACTGTTACCTCCAAGTTTCTTAACCCTGGGCAGTATTGTTTCTTAACTGTCTCTCTGTAATCTTTAAGCATTAATAATATCAGTTAATCTTGTAAATTGTCAATTTCTGTTTGTTTGTTTTCATTCTCTTCTCTCAATTTCACATTTTCTTCATGCAACTCTGCCATCATTTCTTGCCATTTTTCTTTTACATTACCTAATATTTTCATTTGCTGTTGAAATAATTCTCTCTGTTCACTAAGTCTCATACTACTGCCATTTCACATTTCTTCAATCGATTTTTGCTTTTCAGCATTATTTATTTCTAATTCCAACATTTTCTCAGACAATTGTTGCATTTGGCATTGCATTTCTGAAATCATATCTTGATCTCTGATTGCTACAGAATATAAAATGAATTCAGTTGGGAATTTTTGCTATCAGCTAATGATGTGGCTTCTTGGGTTTAGGGAGTTGCTACTGGTTGTGGCGCTTTTTTTCTGGGTAGTTTTGGATTGGATTTTATTCTTTTTTCTTAATTTGTTTACCATGTTTTTTCTTCCTTAGCATTGAGAAGTTTCTTATTCTCCCAAGGCCTCTCCATTACTCTGTAGTTTTCCACCAAATTTGATTTTCTCTTTGCATTTTTTCTTATAGGGTTCCAATTAAATTGATAAACTGAGTGACATTAATTTCTGAAATTGCAATTCACTGCTTATTAAATACAAAATTTCTCAGAAGAGGCTAATAATGTTTCTTTACATTCTTGCTTCCATGTACCAAGCATCCTGTGATGGTCACCATGTAGAATTTGCACTTGTTAGAGATTGACCATAATTAGCATTTACTTTCCTTATTTTTAGTGCAGAATCAACACACTTCTTAGGATTGATTGTAAATAGCTTTTACAATTACTTTTCATAGAGTACAAACAGGATTTCCTACTAAACATTGGTTCCAATTATACCTTAAATGCTTAATTAACCAGACTAGTGTAATATATGATAACTATATTATAGCATTATGAGATAATAATCAAATTCTATTTAGAAGCAGCAGAGATCATCAGGGTCAGAAACTGAAGTGGAACCATGCAATCAAGAATAATATGGTTACCAGCAATGATCACAAATGCTATGCAATGGTGGGTGACTCATAAAGGAACTAGCTAAATGAATGCAATTATAGTGGAGGTGATCCTAGTGTTGCCTTCCCTTAATAAATTTGTACAATAATTGCTCTTGTTATTATAGACAATAACGGAATGTTCACAACTGTGCTTTTTTCAACTCTTATAGAGCTTACATATATATACCCTAAATAAAATAGATACATGGTCCTTGAAACATGTGATCAATTATTGCAGTGATAAAACAACTGTCCCTCAGATACACATCTGAAAATATTGTAACTATGAAAAAATGTAATAGAATGCTTGTAGACATTTCTTATGTTTAATAAGCTTGCTAATTTTATTACCAACAATAAATTTGGTTCTAAAATAAAGAAGGTTAGCCTAGGACAGCTAACCAGCATTAACCTAAGGACACACTTTCACTAGACATGGCAGATTGGTAAAGCTGATGTTGAGTGTAGAATTGGAGATGCCTCTCAGCCATCCAATAAATGCAATGGTGAGAGTCCCTCAATAGCTACTCATGTGCTTGAACATTTAGCTTTCCATTGTAATAATAATAAAACCTGATACAAAGCAAAGTTAAATCTAAATAATTTATTTAATCAACTCCTCTAATTTTTCATACAGTATTTGTAGTAAATTTGTACAATGTTGACATGTACCTGTTTTTCATTTACTATTGTTTCTGTAATTGGAATTCTTCTGTTAGTCTTAATGCAACATGTTGTTTTTAGCTATCCATTAGCTATGCATTTTTTGATTGAAACTTTTTCTCAAAACTTTCACCAACACTTATTTATAACTTAGTTTACAAAAAGATTCTAATTGATATAAAAACAAATAAAAATTAATCAAATAAAAGTTTTTAATGTCTTCTAATCATTTCCTTTTTGATTTACACCATTAGTAACATTGGTCATTACTTGATTCCCTGTTACTAGCAAGACTCCAACACATCTCTGCTATCCAAATTACTGTTATAACTATAATTATTTATCATTGTTGGCAATGTGTTGTACTTATTTAATTAACAAAACTTCCATTTAGATTGATAGCAGTAGAAAACAATGTTGAAACCCAAAGCAGAACAATGAAATCAAGAACTGTTCAACATTCAGCAGCAATCACCAGTTACTATGCAAATGGCTATGACTCACAGAGTTTCTCAATTACTGTGGTTTATGTTGTATTGTGTGATATTCTCCAGTGTTGCTTACCTCTAATGTTTTTGTACATTGATCACTCTTGTATTGATATTAATAAAGGAATAGTTGCAAAAGGACTGCTTTCACTTATTATACACAATACATATAACTAACCAAAAATATATATAAATACATGATTCTTTAAACATGTGAGCAACCAATGTGGCCAGCAGAAAGATGACAGTCAAAAGTCACTTAATTAAGATAGTAAATAACATAATTAATAGGGTGCTTGCATACACCTCGTATAAATAATAAGATTTATTATAACACAAGAATTTGTATCTAAAATAGATGGTTAACCTAGTAGCTATCCAGCTGTTTGATGCCATTCATTATGAAATTGAACAGAATAGATAGGAAAGGTAAAAAGAGAAAAACCCCTATTCATAAACCTATCTTAAAGACACACATTAGTAAACAGAGTGAAGCTGGTGAAGAAGATGAAACAAGTTGAAGTTTGCTGGTGGTAGCCACCCAAAGTCCGGTAAGTTATCCTCAGGGTCTTTAAATTCATACTCATGTGCATGAATGTTTAGCTTTCTCTGTACCTTATGTAATCAAACTGATACAAAGAATAGATGAATCCTGAATGATTTAATTTATCATTTTTCTAAACTTGAGTATTGTTTTTATATTAAAACTTACAAACAAACAGCATGTACCTGTTTAAACTTGATTTCTGATTTGATAATAAAAAACTTGTTTGCTAATCTTCTGCAACATGTTATTAATTAGCTAAGCATTTTCAGTTGACACTTTTTGTCTAACACTTTTGCCAACGGGCACTGTTACAATATTAATGCTTAGTTTTACAAAAAGTAATTGATATATGAGAATAATCAAAAAGTAGTTAACTTAAATCACAAACAGTATTAAATTTCTTATATTTTTCCATCACCATATTGCTTGCTGATTATGCCACAATAAGAACAACGTTTAATATCAAAGGGAAATGTACAAATGTAACACTACAGAAACTTTCATTATCAATTTTTATTCAAAAGGCGTTATCATGGTAAAACTTTTAATTTAAAAAATTTAATATGCATGTGCAGTGGAATTAAATTCTTTAGCAATAATATTTGATAAAAATGCTGCACCATATGCATAAACCATTGCAAATTAAATTTATTGAATAATCTGTTAAGGAAAAACTTTACTAGGTAATAACTGTTTTAATAGAAATCGTGATTGTTGATCAAAATATTATTGCATATACAAAAAAGCGATTATTGGTAAAATTTACACATTTGTTTTTAATTTTATTATACATGACATCAAACTAATTTTCACACCACTACGCTGTGACAGGTATAAGTGTGAAAACTTATTTTTTGTTCGATGAATGCTTCAACTAGGAATAGTTTAATATTACTGAAAGGGGGTGTAGTATCATCTTGATATTACAACAAACAAAGCTGTTCTAAAATATGTACATGCAAAATTAATTACTACATATTTAAAAATGCTAACTAAAAACGAAAACAACTCAATCTGGACTATAAGAACCAGCACCAATGGTAATATTTTATTCTAAGCAATTTTTTATTTCATCCAAATTTTTTTAATAATTGTAATTAAAAAATAAACGTTTGATTACAATTTCTGCTTAAAGATCTATAACAAACTAATTCAGATAATCGAATTGTTTTGCTGTATTTGTATAATGATGCTTGTGGACATGGTCAATTACAGTCAATTAAGCTCTGCACGGAATCCGAAATATGTAGAATAGAGATTTAGATTTCAGAGCATTAGGCATTCGAAAAACAGGCACGATATATTTTGATGAATCTGCATTGCTATTTCAGTTTTATATGTTTTATATTAATAATTTACTTAGTATTTAATGATTAACCAAAGCCTTCAAACTTCATTACAAATGGAAATTTTTGGAATAAACTTTCAAATTTTTGATTTTCCATTTTATCATCTTTCTTAGGATTGTACTGATTAAAAGAAGGAAGAAAAACATGTCTAAAACAACTTGAAAAAACCTGCAATGTTTTCTATGCTTTCTCTAAACTTGTTCTATTTAGAATTAAGTTTATGCTAATGGTTTTCGAATATCAAATTTTTGCATATAGCGGGATTTCCAAAAGTAATAATACAGGATTCTGTGTTGTTGTATATTTATTGCAGGAATTTGTGAATACAAGCAAGTAAAAGTATAATACTTTACAAGTTCTAAACAAATTAATAAAAACTTTCAAATGTAGTGCATATATAATTAAGTATAAAGTCTTCATAAATAATAAATACTGCTCATCTATATTCGTTTCCCGAGATTCAGCACTTTTTAGTACGGTAAGTTTGAAAAAAAAATTCTATATAATTTTTATTGACTTTGCTACACATTTATGTATAGATATATATATATATATATATAGCCAATGAGTATATATATATGTTTATTTATACTCACATTCTATAATTCTTAATATGTCTTTCTACTAAAGTCAGAGATTTTGAAACAAAATTTTGGGAAACAAAAAACATGTTTTTGCTTAGTTCGAATAAGAAGATTTAAACAGCAAGCCCGCTGCTTGGAATACCAATTTAAGCTGTTGTCTCACAATTACTGCTTCTGGCCTTTTGCTGTTCATTTGGCAGTTAGTCTGTATTTGACTAGAGTACATTTTCCCATTGCATGATCGATTTATGTGTTGGATGAACCAAGGAATCATGTGAAAAAAATAACTTATTAAAAATTGCTTGATTTTCTTCAGACGCAATTACATTGGCAAAATCCTCTCTACGTGAGCATACAGTGAACACCGTTTTGCCCAAATTATTGTAAATAACATCAATCACATGTGCAATATAGAAAATCTTTGAAAAATGAGTTTATCAAATTCTCAAAATACTTACCAACAATCCATGCTATTCGAGTGTGCAGAAGTCTTCTGATGAAGCGAGGTGGAGGATCTGTGGGCTTTTTGTAGTAAATGTTTAGAGTGATCACAGCAACAAGCACTGTAGTTCCCACCGAGAAAATTGTCCAAAGAACGAATTCGCCTAAGTGAAATTTTTGTTAGAGACTTTCAGGTGATTTTTTGAAATAGTTATCCATTTTAGTAATTGCGCAATAGTTTACATCAAAACCAATATAATTATAGAGAAAATTGATCTTGAATATGTTTTATGATGAATCCCTTCTGCAGAAATGCTGTGTATTAGTTTTCCAATGATTTTGACTTTTATTTACACATAATACAATTCCATGCATTTCCTGTTTTAATGTTTTCTTAGTATGCTTTTAAAAACCATTTTTACTTGAGCATTTGCAGGATCTTACGATTTGCAAAATCTATGTGCACAAAATGTCATTGCTGATTAGTATTATAATTGGATTTAGTTGAAACCAATTAATGTGTTTAAAAATCGCAAAATAAAAATTAATAATATATACATATGCATACAGTGGCGTCACGCACCTGATTTGGGGGGGGGCGAAAATATATTCATGTTGGCTTTTGCTTCATATGCACCAATCTCCGAGCAGTCAAAGGATAAACATTCAAAAACAAGTCATTTAAAACACAAAAGAGGCCCCCTGAATCAAACCTCGAAAGAACTTTACCAAAAGTTAAGATAAATCTATTGGTTTAAAACTATTTGTTTAAAATTGCATAAAGTTTAAATAATTTGAAAAACAAATTTAGAATTTCAATTATAACTAATAATAAAGCAAGTTTCCTAGAAATATATCAATCTTTTATCTATCAAATATATCATTAATTCTTATATATTTCTGATATTTTTTTAGTAATATACTCTAAATAGTCGTAAAATTTGCACTGTATGAATCCTATTTATCAATTTTTTTCAAAGTAATCAAAATATTTTTCTCAGAACTTTTGCCTTTCCCTGCTGCATTTTTGGTAATATTATTTGACCTCTTTGAACCCATCAATTTATAAGTGTTGTTTGATACCAGGGACTATTTAACATTAGAAAGCCTAAGTGTTCCCGCACCAACTATGATATGAGTCATACAGTGGTCATAAGCGAATTTGAGTACGGATCAATTTTGTGAAAATCGAAAACTCTTAACTCTTGCCTCAATGTTTTGGGGAAAAGACATAACATTAATCTTTATAACTATTTCAGGTTTTCTGATTTAGTTTATGTCTACAGATAAAATAGAAGCAGTGGTTGGAACAGTGCAACAAAATGACGAGTATTGTATAGTCAAAGGATTTCTAATTCTCCGCAATTATAAAACTAAAGATTTTTTATTGAATAAAAAAGCAGTTTTGTGGATCGAATTATATGAACTTACTGTACCAAGGCTACTGCAGTTGCTGTATTTGGTAACATGCTTGATATAGCATCTATTAATTCCAGTGATCTCATGAAAAAACGCGAAGCAAAATTTGTTTGACTCAGCATTTTTATTTAAAAATTAATTTCAAGGTGCGCAAATATTAAACAACAAAACATTTTGAAAATTCACTTAACATATACAGGGTGATACTAAAGTAACGTACACATTTATATCCAACATAAATTTTTATTCAATACAGGTGACACGTTAATGATAGAAGGAAAACATCAAGAATGTATTAGCATTTTATGTAGTTATGAAATAATGGTACCAACATTTACTGTATTTGCATTATATATATTTCTGCACATGTCAGTATTTGTGCAAGTGAATTATGTTCAGATGGCCAGCACTCAGTCCGGACTTATCCTCACTTGACTTTTATTTATGGTGGAGAATTAAAGATAAAGTGTATTGCAATCGTCCCACTACAACTGAGCAGCTGAAGATCGCAATTGGAAATGAAATTTTATCCATTGATGAAGATGAGTTAGAACGCGTTTTTGCTAGTTTTTATGATCGTTTGGTGATGTGTGTTGGAAAATGCTGGTCATTAGGTTGGTAGCATTATTTCATAACTACAGTACTGGAAAAAAGTAGTGAGACACCCATCTGAAATTTATGTAAATCGCTCTCACGCATTCATTAATTAGTGAATCGGAATTATACTTTGAACATCAATAAAGATGATTGTTGTCAGTTGCTTTGATTGACAAGTCGGCTTCAATTGTGAGATATTCCGCGCTAGCCGCGCTCTTTGATCGGATGCCGTCAAAGACTTGTTGGAAAAAAGTAGTGAGACACGCCTACAGATCCATTCTTTTGAAGTTAACATGGCTTTTCATTGGCTTCTACTTTTTATATAAAGACAACCAATACTTGGGATAATCACAAAAGATTTATTGCAATGAAGTATAGACCGGTTGCTATCAAGAAGATCATCTTTGACAAACATGCTGAGGGCATGTCAATCTCACAAATTCACAAGCTTATAAATGTCCCATGAAGCACTGTTGGCCGAATTGTCAAAGGATTCAATGAAGGAAAGGGCATTGAACACTCTCAGAAGGCTGGCAGACCTCGAAAAGTGACTGAAAGAGATTCTAGAAGGCTGGTGAGGATCTCAAAGTCAAACCCA
>CABFPE010000186.1:279934-292318 GCA_900660155.1 Hofstenia miamia
AATACAAGTGTCTTGAGGAAATATTTATATCACATATTTCATGGTTTTTAAGAGCATATTTATCACATATTTTGACTCCTTTTGGCACATATTTTTCTGGTCCCTAGTTATCATCATGAAATATTATTTTGAATAATAAAATGCTTATTGCTTTATATATATATATATATATATATATATATATATATATATTGTATGTAGCTAAATATTTCTTACTGCAAAATGCAAAGGTGTTCATCATGAGGGAAATCAGTAACATCAAATTTGCAACTTAATTTTGCATTTATCGATGTAGCAATCGGAAGAACCAATCCTTCACTATCAACATATTGTGCTGTTGAACTCTGATATTCATTACTTGTCCTAAAAAAGAATAGTTGAAATGAAGCCTAAGGTAAAAACAATTTGACTTACATTGAATTTACTTCAATATCAGGGGTCCAGAATGTATCTTTTTTAAAGACCATCATTCTAATTCCTCCATAATCAGCTGGATCCCACGACATTGCAGGCAAAACGTAATACTAAGGCAGAAGAATTTATAATGGCATATTTTGTTAATTCATTATTCCTAGAAATAAATCTATTATATATACACTGTAGAATTAACTAGAAAAATGGAAGACATGTTAAGTTAGATATATGTATGTATATAAACAGGCATTGCACCATTTTTGGGTCCTCTTTTTCATGTTGCTTGAGTATGTATACCAGGTTTAGCAATGACCAATCTATGTTGAGGCACTCTAGGTTTTGCATTTTCTTCTGTTTTTTAGCAGTTTTAGAATACATTTGAGGTGTATGTTGTTATCAACATAGCCAGCCAATAAGTTAGGCAATAACATTGTGATAATGTAGTATCTAGTCTCATTATAATACATCTCATGTGACTGCTTAGGCATAGACCGTTTGAAGTAGTAAGCACTATTAATAACATAGATAGTCATAATTTTAACATTTTTCTATTTTTGCGAAGTTTCAATCTGTGTAAGCAAAGTAGTCATTATCATTCAAACACATAAGTCAAATATCACCAAAAATGAATTGTATTAGAAATTTAGAAAATAACCATTACATAGCAATATATATATATATATATATATATATATATATATATATATATATATATATATATATAAAAGTATACTTTCAAAGCTATGTTCTAGAAAATAAAGTATACTTACACAGTACATCCAAATCTTTGCATTAAGAATATTACTTTTCTCTTCTACACTTAATATTTGGTAAAGATCAAGGATACAATACACTGTTTTGTTGTGCATCCCAGGAGATGGTGAATTTGCAGTTGTATAATTTTTTATGTGTGCAGTTAAAAGTTTTTCATGTTCATCAAGTGGAAGAGCGAAAGCAACTGCTAAATTATTACTTACCACCCCAAATTTTGGCTCTATTCATGCATTAAGAAAAATAGAATTTCAATTTATATATTAGTAAATATCAAGCTTAAAAATTATATGAAAGCAACTGCAGAACTTATAGATACTCTACAGATTTCAATAACATGAGGAAAAAAGTTGTAATTGCTAGGCAACAGGGGTGAATCTACAAATCTTAATTATTTAATTACCAATTACACCCTCAAACTTTAGTTTAATTTTGTTGAGAAAATCTGCCATGGACAATGAGACCCCATAAGGCATCTCTTCTGCAATGGTGTCTGTGTCAGAATAGAACTACACCTAAAGCCTATGATTTCATCTTAAGATTTTCTGTTTGATTATTAGACTAGAAAATATCAATCACCAATCTTACAGTTGACACATCATCTTGAATTCTAATTGAAATAAATATTTATCTACAGATTACTGGTATCATTGAAATAACTACTAATTTTTAAAAACTCATCAATTCCATGAGCAGCTCCGCTGCTTGTTTACATGTTTTTTTCCCAGCATGTCAGCACTTATTTCAAATGAAATAAAAAAACACAATCAAACATATTCTCTTAGTTAAGTACAAATAAATACAAGCGAGGTTTGCTTATGCATCGATACTACGCTGTAAATTTCAATCTTATGGGGGAATATATGTTAATACAATTGTTGTTGCAACTAAGAAAAATGGGTCCTTAGGAAACTCACTGATTTCTTGAAGCCCGATTAGCTTTGCAAACGCAGAGTCATTATCAATACCAAACTGTAATGTATAGGAAATAAACTGTTTATTCTCGTTCAGCAAGTGATTAAAAACTAGTTATAGCACAAAAGAAGGAGTGAATGCAATATTCTCAAATTGTCATTACAGCATGATTGAATGGGAGAGACATTGTTGCAGCAGTTTGCTTCACTAGGTAGGTGAATATCGAATCAGCAATGTATTTCATATGGTGTAATATTCTATATTCTAAATATTGAAATTGATATTCCGATTCAGAAGAGATTGCAATATTTAAAACGTGTGCTTAACTTACTTTATTTCTAATGACTGCATTAACAAACAAGTTTAATAAAGATTGAATTATTCTTGTATTTAACATTAAACATTACTTATATTGAAATAGTTTGCAGGCAATCAGCTCTTACACACATAGGTAAGTTAATAGTGACTGAAACATCCAATTTGTCAAAAATTGATGCGCAATCATTAAGAAATAGTTCTTAAAATTCCTAAATGTCATTCTTGATTTCTATACAATTTAAATATTACAGTAATAGAACATTATATTCCAGAGTAAAATAGAGTGATATTATATTTCATTATTGAGATGGTCTTGATTTTGTATTGTAGCAATTATTCTTAAGAGTTGTCTGATGATTTTATTTAAGCTAAATAAAATGAGCATTATATATATATATATATATATATATATAACTGTTATAAAAGCAAAAAAAAGTTGTATAAAATTGCTTTGTCATTTTTATCAAAATTTATACTAATTCATAAATTATAATCTAGAAGAATGCCAAGATATATATAAATAGTTAAAGATCTATTTCGAAATTGTTTAATATAAATAGAGAGGTTTTCCATAGCATTAGTATTTTTATTGTCTTAATTTCATCCATATCTTTGGCAGCATAAAATCCTTTTTTGTTAATAGTGTAGACAATAAAAGATATGTTTTAGTCTTTTAGTTATTAAATATAGTTGATTTTTTGGAAGTGTTTTTTGATAATTTTGTAGTTTCTTTTTCATTTTACCTCAGATGTACATTTAATGTTTTGGTTTTTGTATTGCCAATTAAAATATTATTTATACATAAAGTTCAATTTATCAACCTCATTTGCTTTCTCTTGATATTTTACAACTTCGTGAAGAATAATTAAAATATTAATTACTGCACCATTTTGTACTTTGATTCATTATTTTTATTTTTTAACTTTTGCCATCAAATGCTTTAGCTTAGCCGACAATATCATTTCCCAATCAATAAAACTTAGTGGTCTGCTCTAGGGTTTTGTAAGAAAATACTAATGTTGCCGGAATATTATTTCTTTATATGCATTTTATTGAAATACAAAAATGAAAGCAAAAAAATTAAATTTCAAATCCCATTGCTAAATTTTTATAAAATGTACTATGTAGTTCTATGACTTGTTTAAATAACTTATTCTCTCAAAGTTAATCAGTAGATAGTTGTTTAAGATCTAAGTTTCTAAGAATTATCTTCTTAAGATTATGTATGCATTTTAGATGGCAACAAGAATTTTTTCAGTAATTATTATACATAATGTATCATTTTTTTAATGTTATTTTGCTAGGAACTAAGGTTGTTTTGCTGAATACAATTGTAACCTCTGTGATTTGGTTGGGCTATGTTTTCAAGATATTTAGCAAGTTATGTTTGCTGCTTTTGCTCTGTGGGAAGTTCTTTGCAATGAATATTCCATTTTGGTGAATAATGCTGCCGGTCCAGAAACTAAAATAGCTTGATCGTTAAGTACGGAAAACAGACACCTACTTGCCAGCTAATGAATTACTTTTTGATGACCCGTCAGCCTTTTGCTATTTGGATTGTCATCTTTAAGTGCATTCCTACATGTGAGCACTAGAAGAATTCAATGTGGGAAAGGGTAGTATTTCCAAATGGGCAAAAAATTTTAAAATTGATCAAATTTTTATTCACATCAAACAATCGTCATGAAAAATAAATACATCAAAATATGTATTAACAAAATATATGCAACAAACAAAAAATATTTTTACCTACTAAATGAAAATGTGGTTTTTTAATGGAGCATAAAGGGCCAATCCTGCCCAGTTCAAAATGATAATGCCCCTTTGAAAAATGGCATATTTTTATATTATAAAGGAATTTATTAGTTGAGTAAATTTGATAGAGTCTATTCTAATGTTGTATTAATATAATTTTCTTTGCTTTAAATAGCAATTTTTGAATAGCATATTACTTTAAAAACGTAAATCTTACCAAATAAAATTCCCAGAGTTGATAGGGCTAACAGCATTTTGGTCATTTCAAGTTAATATTATGACAGTATTCAATAGTTCTTGCCAAATTTAATGAGTTGTCAATAGGTGAACAATTAGATATTACATTAGATGTACTGAAATTTTCATTGGTTTGAATAAATTCATGTTCCTGGCATTATACATTCCGATGTATCACTCGCCATATTTAAAATTTTCTAGATATGCTTTCAAAAAAAAACCCGCCTGGCATCCCATTCTTTCTAAAGATAAACCATTGTATTTTCACATTTACAAAGAATTTTTTCTCCAAATCTATTAGCAAATCTGGAATAATTCTTAATGCTGAAAATTGCTAATAAAATGTACTTCTGGGGTCGAAGTTGTCGATTTAATACTTTAAAATTTCAAATTTTGGAAAATATTTAAATTCTCTCCATGTATAATGTTCATGTATCTGTAAGGTTTTGAGTCCAAGAAAGCAAGAAAGAACTTTGACCGTTTCTTGATGTGTGCAAGTATCATAAAAAAATTTTAAAAAATCCAGTCTGTTTAAGGGCACGTAATATTTTGCCACTTATCTACGTAGAGTAGCTTAAGGGTTACAAGCTGTTTTGTTGAATTTTTCAAGCCGCTGCCCCCAAGCAAATCTTTTCACAAATATATTAATGGCTACATTATTCAAAGTCGGAGGGATTTGCTACATGACTGCACTTCAATAAATGAAAAAGCACAAATTTCACTATCATGTGTTGTTTTCAAATTTTCGATATTGTTGTGAGTTTGCAATGCATGTGTACTAAGTTACATTTTGAAGACATATTACAGGTCTTAGAAACTCCAGGCACTTTAAGCTGACATCGCTAACTGACCATGAGGACATACTTAAACAAAAAGAAAACATAAAACATCACATCATTGTACACCACAGAACAATTTCTTCTTAGTTAATCTCTTCAATAGACAGGTTGACTTCTAATTTACTAATTGATGTTTCTATTTGATTATCATGTGTATATACATATTGCACTATTCCACAATCATTGCTTAAATTACCATTTAAATCATTTACATACAATGAGAAAAATAGAGGCCCTATATACTACCTTGTGAAACACCTTTGTAAGTTTTACCCCAGTTAGAAAATATACCATTTACCTTTAGTCTTTGAAAATGATCACTAAAGTAGCACCTTACTAAATTCATACTACTAGAGTCGAAACCAATGTAGTCTAACTTTTAAAGACGAATATAGTGATCAATGGAATCAAATGATTTGGACAAATCGATAGAAGCAATTGTGACAAAGTTGTTATAATCGAAATAAAATCTCCAATTTTCAGTAGCGAATTGAGTATTTGAAAGAATTGATTCATCATGGAGGTGAGTGTTTATTTGGTCAAATATAGTTAATATTCCACCATTGATATTTTCAATAAGATGCAGGTGCTGCATATGACTATTTTTTCTGTTCAATACATTGTTGATGAAGTCCCACTTATGTTTAGGATCATTTATTCTAATAAATACGGATTGCATATACCGATTTTGTGCTGCTCTCATTTCAATATTAGATTTGTTCCTTGCAATTTTATATAACCGGAAGTTATCAACCGTATTATTTCGTAGTTAAGCTTTATTAGCCCGATTTTTGCATTAAACGGGTTTTTTAGAATGGGAGTAAACCAGGAAGATCGCGTGAATTGATAATTTTAATTTTCGTGTAGAAAAAATTCTTTTGGTAGGACAAAATAAATTTACATAAGTCGTGAATGAATAATTGAATTGAGCATGCAGTTTACATCCTCGGATAGAAAGATGCTATCCCAAGATTCATTCTCTATGCGAGTTTTTAGAATTTCTATAAACACTGGATCTCTTTCTAGAATCTGTACCCACATTTTTTAGTTTGTATGATGCTTTCTGTTGTTAGATGAAATGCAAGTTATAATAATGATCCGAAAAGGGGCATTCGCTGCAGACTTAGTTAAAATCGTTAATTTTTTCAACGCGAATTGTTATTTAGTCTAGTTGGCATACTGGAATTAATTGTACTAAGATCAACAGCATCAAGTAAAGACTTCAATTTATCTCTTTCAGTATTCTTCAGATAGTTGATGTTCCAATCGCCCATCACTATCAATGACATATTTTCTTTTAGCGAATATTTTATTTCATCTTCAATTTCAGTAACACATTCGTTAAAGTGAACTTTACTGGGACAGTAGTAGATATTTATAAACTGATGAACGTTTTTTTCCTATTTTTGGGGAATGTATATTTCTATCCATAAATTTTCAAAATTTTTCATTAATTTTAAATTAGGTCGATTTCTGAGCTTAAAATGTTTTGTAATTAAAATCATCACTCCACCTCTTTTAGATTTGTTGCCAAGTCTTAGGTCCCTGTCACAGCAAATTAGTTCATAGCCATCAGGTCTCCAAGTACCGTCTGAATCTATGTCAGTTAGCCAGGTCTCAGAGATTCCTAAGATTGAGTTTTTTCCAATTTGGTATACTAGCTCAGTGTAGGAAGATAGTTCATTAGTGATATTTTGGATATTAAGATAAACATATTTAATTGGGACAAGGACACATCATACCACAATAACTATCATACGTGTAAATCTTAGATGTATTAGGGCCGGGGTTGGGGTGAATACTGGCTTAATTTAAATAAGAAAAATTTGTGCAAGTAATATACTGGAATATATAACAAACACGTAAAATAATAAAAATGAAAAATTAATTAAATAGGCAGCTTTTTTATGAAATGTTAAACTATACGGACTTTTCCTTTAGAATATACTGGAAAAGTTGCATTTTGGGAAAGATTATTTAAGAATAAAAAGTTGAAAAACAAAATTGTGTATCGATTACGTGCATACAATTAATGCTAGCAAAAACCCACGTGGCCAAATACAGGTGGACCACCAGTGGTCCACCAGTGGCAGATACGGTGGGCCACCAGGTGGGTTTTGGCCACCGTGTACCAGTGGACCACCAGTATTTGGTGGTCCAACAGTGGTCCACTGGTGGTCAAGGAGTGGTCCACTGGTGGTAAAGTAGTGGCCAAATGGTGGTCCACTGGTGGTCAAGTAGTGGTCAAATGGTGGTCAAGTAGTGATCCACTGTTGGCACGTTGATGGTACAGTAGCAGTATATATATATATATATATATACTGGTGCTTGGTAAATGGGTTTTTGTACCCAGTGCCAGTTTTGAGCAAAACCCCTATACCCAGCGCCAGTATACCATGAGGCCTCAAAAAGATTACCCGAATTTTTTTATAGATCTGTTAATGAGGACCCCATATGAGAGTATGTACTGAAAATTGAGCCCAAACTCGGACTTCTTAAAAAACCCATATACCCAGCACCAGAAGTTATATTGGGGGCCAGAATATATTTCCTGAAAAAAACCCAGAGCCAATATATGTATATATAAATACATACATTGTTATATATATATATATATACATACATTGGTATATACACATACGTACCCTTTATAACATAGTAATTGGGTCTTCGAATTACAAAGCGCACACAAGTTAATTTTACTATATTACAAAGCCCATGCAGTTATTATTGCGTGGGAAATAAATATTTTTGAATGATTTACATATGAATACTTACAGATTATACTAAGCATATGTTCATTAAATGCTCCAACAAAATTGCAATAAAACCAAAAGCTTTGATTATATACATTCAAGAATTGTTTTACAGTATGATATAAGTTGAATACAGAAAAATTGATTTTTTTGATAATAAATCATCTGAATTTCTTGCTACACATAATTCTCTAAGAAAAGTAAAACCTTCGAGGCGACATATGTATAAATAGGCAAGGAACATGCACAGTTCATTAATCTTTATTCTTTTCAAGTCGTTACAATATATATACAAAATTTATAAAATAGATCATAAAATACTAATTTTGATCAATATATATTAGTGCTGCTTAAAATCAACACAAATACATTTTCATTTTTTAGCTTTTTATTGAAAAAAAATGAAAATATGCATTTTCAAAAAGCGCACTATTTACAAATCGCACGTATAAAGAAAATTGAATTACAAAGCGCACGCATATGTATGTATATAATCAATGTTTAAGTTATTAATAAAAAGCGGGCCTTACCTACAGATGTCAAAATGAATGTACAAAAAATAAACAGTGTTATGAATTTTAATATATATGAATTCATGTGCATTGAAAATATATTGAAAAAAACTTACCAATCATACTCCAATAGATCATTTAAGTTCACAAAATTAGTCTTTGAGAAATTTTATTTAAACTTTTCATAGACAGGGGTAAGAAGCAAATGTATTACAATTAAAACATAAATCCTTACCTAATTTCAACGAATCCAATCTTCTGCAATGAACTTCATTCATGTCGCAAACTTTTTAGTGCATGATAATAGTTAAAGAAACCTAAACATCGCCCTTTTCAATAAAATGTTAAAATACAACAAAATCTACTTATTATCCACGTCGTTGGGCTTTACAGAAAGAACGATAAATGATAAATTAATAGTGATCTAAACATGAAAATGAACATTTTAAAAGTTGTTTCAAATTGCAGAGAACTAAATTATTGCTACATTACACCCTGTCTATTAGAAAGTAAAATTGGGATAAAAAATAAACTGATCACAGCTGATTACAAAAAAACTATTATAAGGAATCCTTGTGTCCTCTTGCCACCCGACCACCGTCTCTATCAACCAAGTTCTTCAACCAAATCCGAACAACATTCGATATCTCAAAGTCTGTACAACTTTGATGCTCGGGATTTAAACGAACTGCATCTAAATAAAAAAGCATAAAGTAGTAAGGAATTTTTGACGGCAAAATTTACAATTCTAACTGCAAGTGAATATGAATTGTGGCTTAAATTATTGATTATAAAATATAAACATGACTGCAAGTTAGTGACAATAGAGAAAAATTATAAATGGCACTTTAGAGAATAAATATACCTTGAATAACTGAAAATAATTTTTTTCTTCTAAGCCAACTTTGCTTCCCCTTCCCGTCATGTTCAAATGCTTTGCCAAGTGATTAGTGATGAGTTTGCTCATTACTTTTCTCACACATCCCTTTAATGTAGTCCCTCCTACCAATGATAACCACTTTTTCTAAATAATAAATTTCTAAATGCAGAAGAACCAAAGAATATTGATTTTTCATATTTTTGTAACAATTAGTTTCGACACCTTTCAAGTACATGATGTAACGAAAATATTGGAAATATATTTTATATATATATTACTACGAAAACTTGACTAGATTTTTATTGTCATTGCATTATTGATTTTAAAAATCCTAATCCAATACAGAAAAAAAATATCAATAAAATGTACAAACCAAACGAAGCCGGAAATCGTTATTTGCTAGTCGGGTTTCATATAGTAAAAAATCTTCCATTAATGAAATTGGAAGTTCAGTAAAGTCTGAATTCTCAGAAGGTCATTCTCCGATTGATTGATTTGGAGTGACTGATGCCAAATCTGACAACGAGCACTGAATTTTAGCAAGTTCTCGCCAAATCCCTTTCAAATTCTCTAAACAGCAATACAAAAAATTACAGTCAATGAATATTATTAACTATTTAATAGATTTGCATAAAAATTTAGATTACAATCAAGTTATCTTTACAAAAAGTGCAAAATGAGATCCTGCATATTAAATGAAAATATATATTTTTTATAAACAATTTTTATATATAAAAAACGTACTTTCAACCATCTTGGTGAAATTTGAGAATTCATCTGTATTGATATGGTGCGCACTTGAAATGCTAGGAGTTTCTGATACGAATTTGGGAGTACTAACAGCAGCGGTGGTGATGGTTGGCAAACTTGACTGAGTAATCGAATTTGGAAAACGCGGAAGATCTTGAGTAGAATCTAAATCAATATATTAATAATTTCTAAAGTCAAATACAGTGAACATCAACTATAGAGGATTTCTACTGTATTCATATTTGAAGCAAGCAAAATTTTTTATACTGACGTGTAATTTCATCATCTGAAGCAGAACTAAAGTCCTCCACACAGTCAGCATGCTTGATATTGGTAATACGTCTTTGTTTGAGGAGAACTCTTCATCAGACGAGAGACTACTTACGAATGTGGTCTTCCTACACTTCTTTCTAGCAATATCTAGAGTATCTAAAACTAATAGTTAGCTTGTGGAAATCACATTAAAATCAACCTGCCCAACCAAGAATTCTTATTTGGTATTTAAGCCAGTTTTCATTAGGTGGAGCAGCTTTTTTCTTGAAGCATCAATAGCTTTTCGAGGCCAATAGCATTCTTTGCGGCCAATTAACCAACACGTTGGCACATATTCTGTTGTTTCATCGTCTGTGAAAACAACAATCGCAAACATAATAATACTAAAAATTATATAAATTGCTAGAGGTTTTATGTAAATTGGGAAATTTATTATAACGTAGAGGTAAAATTTAATTAATCAGAATAAATGATTTCTAGATAATTAGAAACTTCACGTCGATTAAATTGAATACAAATGATATTTTTAAATTGATAATAGAAAAAATTACAAAAAATTCACATATTCTTTTCATTGCAACTTAACAATGGCACAATTACAAATTTTCCAATTTCATATCTGAATGATAAACAAATAGACAGAATGTCATTGAAGTCAATAAATAAACAGAAAAAATGTTGATGTTAGAAGAGGGAGTTGGGTAGCAAAACAAATTGTCTTTATGCACATATTGAAAACAAGAGATTAATTGACAATGATCTTCTGGTAATTTGTTGACTCTAAGAATGTCTTTAGTTTGAGTCAATACAATNCTCTATGTGTTGCCTAAAAGAACATACAAATGCCACTATAGTGGCATGCAGCAGCTACAATTGCCGCTTTCTGCCACTATTTAACCAGCGGTGGGCCACTGGTGGCTATTAGTGGTTATAGTTTTTGCCTCTGCCACTATTTTACCACTGGTGGACCACTGGTGGGAACAGGTGGACACCGATTCCACTCGTTCNTACAACGATATCTGAAAATTTAAAGCAAATGTTAGTTCAAATTAATGTACAATTTATAATTTTTATTACAACGTATAATTTAGTATGAAAATAAATGAAGGAATGGGTGTTTATTTCAGTAAATGAAGAATAATTATTCTAGAATAAAATTCTAAGAAATAAATATAATTAAATTTATTGTAATCCAACATATTGAGAATAGGAATACTACTTTCATAACTACTTAAATGAGGCATGAACGAACAGAAACCAAATATGAGCCTCACAATCTAATATACAATACACAAGTTCTTTTCATTTAATAATTTCGCTAATTTTAAAATTGCAAGGATGCGCATGCGATTAAATTGATGTCCCATCGCTAATTTAAAACTTGATATTTTAAATTTAGTAATATTATTTTGCAAACCTGTAAACACATATAGATATGTCAAATATTATTAAATTAAAATAAATATTTATGAATAGCATTGTTATATAATTTAAGAAATGTAACCTAGTAACACAATTATGGAGTAACTTAGCAATTATATTCCTTTAATTCATAATATTAAATATGCTACTAACATTGATTTTAAAATTTGGATATCAATAAATGAGAGTGATGAGAATTTTAAATTTAATAAGTATTACTACTTTATTTAACAAAATTTTATTTATTCCACAGAATAATAGTCAATAGAATGTTGTTTTAGAATCAACGATAATAAATAAATCAAAGACTTGCTATGTGTTGCCTAAAAGAACATACAAATACCACTATATAGTGGCATGCAGCAAGCAACAATTGCCGCTTTCTGCCACTATTTAACCAGCGGTGGGCCACTGGTGGCTATTAGTGGCTATAGCTTTTGCCTCTGCCACTATTTTACCACTGGTGGACCACTGGTGGGAACAGGTGGCCACCGATTCCACTCGTTCCCCACCAGTGGACCACTGGTGGTGGCTACATGGGA
>CABFPE010000186.1:302266-315420 GCA_900660155.1 Hofstenia miamia
TATTTTTTAGTTATGTATAAATATGTCAACATCAATTTTGAATGTTTGAGTTTAAGTTTAATGTAAATGGTAATATTCTAATCGTTATTTAAAATCACTTACTTGCTGCAGTTGACTTTTGACGTCCTTGACATTGCCAATTGTATAGTTGGGCTTGTGCAGTTTCTGGATAATGTTTCTTTGTAAATTCGTGCACCATATATCTGTAAAATCATAAAATTTTCTTGGTCATATTTTGAATTTTGATGTACAAAACTTTAGTAGTAGTTTTTTCTGAATGCGCGCGTCCAGTGTGCTGTAGTAACTATCAATGAGAAATTGTAGTATATATTGCTAATGAAAAGATTTTATAAAAATACTATCATATTCAAACTGTAGACATTTTTTCAATAATTGTAGTCCATACAAGTTTGACTACGGGTACATAAAAAATTATTTCATTACAACTAAGCTAATTCTTATTACATGACGTTGTTTTATAAATATACATTTACATGTATATTTTTTCTAGTTTTTTTGTTTACTCACCTAACTCTTTTGCTAAAACAAATAATTTTATTTATATATCTGATAATTTAGAATAGTTTGGAGCCACAATACATTATTTACTGAAACTAACTTTTTGGAGTATTAAAGTCTAAAAATGTACCATTTGAAACAGATTTGCGTCACATTGAGCCCTTCCTTACTATCCTCAAGATTCTTAAATAAAATTCAATTTCTATAATTATTTTAAAGAATTATTTTATTATCAAAAACATTAATATCTTTAATGATTCTGTAGTTATCTTTAAGTTGTTTAATTATCTTACTGAAAATTGAATTTTCTTTAAAGATTTTCAAGAAGTTTCAACTAGAGAATAGATCAATCAGTTATGTATTTTTTGAAACATTTCTACACATTTTCATTTTATTATTACAGAAAAAACCTTTTAGAGGGAGTGTGAACTGAAGTTACACAGGTTAAACTTAATACGATGCAGTTTCTTGTCAAGTCCTGTACTAAGATAGTCCATTGTCCTGTTGAACTTTCATCGTTCTTATATAATCCTTTAAGAAAAAATTATAAGTAAATTTAATAAAATATTTTTGGAAGTAATTGACTTTGTAATTAGTTTAATTGAAGATAGTTTACTTTTCGTAGTAAGTAATAACTTTTAATTGAATATATATATATTAAACAAAATTATAATAGGACGTAACTGATATTAACAATTACTCTTATAAATTTCCAGTAAAAAATCAAATTAAAGCGAATTATAAGACAAATATTTTTGGAAACAGTATTTTATTCAAAATATTTTCATTTAATATATAGCTTTAGTGGAACTTGTTAATTACATGAAATAATAAGATGCAACGCTAGGCTTATTTAAAAATTTAGATTTTTCCCAATCAAAGCCAGGAAATGAATATGAAAAAAGTTTGGAAACACACATTAGAAGCTATTTAACAGAAAATGCGCCTCCTCCTCAACCTCTTTTTAACAAGAGTGTATACTGTGTTGTGGATCTATATCAAATTCTAAATGTTGACGAAAAGAATAATATTCTAAACGCTAAGTTGTGGATGTACTGTGTAAGTCTATCTGAAAACAGTATTAAATACATAACGTTTTTGTTATTCATTTTAAAATTGTCAATTAATATACTTACAGTTAGTTTATGCATTATTGAACAATCTGATCATTAAGTCATTGATAGCATAAAACTATTAACACAATTAGTAAGAGCTGGTTTGGTTTATCTTTCTTCCAATTTACCAAATTCTAAATACACTTAGCCCTTTTTCGTTTTTGGCAAGTGATGTGTTTCTAGAAATCAATATTGTATAAAAATATGATATTTAGGTTTATTTTGATATTAAGACATAATAAACTAATCAAACTCTTTGTCAGGGCTTACATCTAATAAAGCAGCATATTTTTCTAAAAGACAATATTCGAATGGCGCAATTATTTCCTTATACCGATTACATTTTTGTTAACTTTAGCATTAGTATGTTTCAAGCAGAAAATAAACTTAAGATCCACTATGAATTATGGTGTTTGTAATGCTTAAGTTATTCAAAAACTATTTTGCTTGTATCTCTGCAGCGGAATTTTAACTGCAGCGATCTGTAGTAAACATTGAAGCTAAATCATTCACGTCAAGAAAGAGTAAACTTAATTATCATAACGAACACAAATGCAAATCTTAACACTAAATCAGTTGCAATTTATTGTATAGCTCATAACTTAGTTCATTAAAATTTATTTCAGTTTTACTACATTCCTGAGATGATGTGGCATCCTAGTGATTATGGAAACATAACTTTGATGGAGTTTAAAGAAGGCACATTTTGGACACCCGATATTGAAATAAATACACTGTAAGTAAGTATATCTATGAAAGAAAAATTTATTACTTTTACAATAGATATAGATTTTATAATAATAGATAGTTCTACATTATGCTTTTAGAACTTTAAATAAAAACTCTAAAAGATTATATGAATTGATTAGGGTTATCTTTGACGTAAAGGATACGAAGTGATAATAATTATTTATAATTTATCATTTTTGCATGAATTTCCACATCAATATTAAAATATTTGGCAACAATAAATAATTAAACGCTACAAACCCAATTACAAATTTTTCCCTACGAGAAAGACGCATTGTAGAATATTTACACAATTCAGACAGAATTTTTCCCAAACTGCATATCTTCAGATTCTAAAAAGAAAAGGCATTTAATTTTTTTCGTTGCTTAAGCATTTAGCTGTAAAATCAACTAATTAAATATACAGAGTGTCTTTCTAAATGCAGTTTGCCACTCCTGTCACTAAACAAAGTACGTTCCGCCGCCACTTTCTACTACAGAAAAATCTGTTCAACGTTTTTATTGGTAATAAAAGTTTAAATTTATTTAAACAAGAAAATCTAATGTAAATAATTAATTCTAAAAAAAACATTTATTGCTTAAGAATTTCTCAGTCTACTTTATTATAACCATTCATTCAATCAATTTTTGTAATCCCCTGTATCTGGAATCCTTACTCATATTGCCTTATATTCATGTTTAGCTCAAGTTACATTAAACAGACATCTTATGCCAAACGTTTACTTAGAAAAAAATAACAGATGTTTAAACCACTTAAAAACAAATTTAAAGTTCAACAGACAGAGATTATTTCTAATTTGTAAATTTTGAACCCAAAACTTATATAGAAAAACCAATATAATTGAAATTTATAAGTAAATTACACACAGTATCATTTAATTTTTAGAACTGATTTGGAATATCAAAGCACTGGTTCGCAATTTGTTCATTATTACTCAGGAGTGGTTGCTGTTATTGCAACGTCATTAAATGCAAAGATTAGCTGTCAATTTGATGTCACGTATTTTCCATATGATGACCACGTTTGTAATATTAGGAAAGTATACCTTTGCATAGGTCACTTCAAAAATAATTTCCGTTGTTGTCAAGTAATAGGCAGAAGAGTTTATGACGAGAAATGTTGATATCATCATGGTAACATGGTTAAAAACAAATGAACGAGCACCGAAACGTTTTAAACATGTTGTGTCCAACTCAATGGTTTTTTCGATAAGTCTTACAGTAACCGGTTGAGTAAGGGAAGATCTCAGTTATAGGGTGTTTGCCGACTTTATGGCTTAATTTGGGATCTTTGAAACCTTTGAACTCATTCATCATCTGGCGTACGCGATGGTTGGTCATGATATCCTATCCCCATGTGCTAACAAGTAGACGATGAATATCAGTACCACTGTAAATGTTGCAACAAAAAATCTTGCGGCAACATAAATTCAACTTGTATTGACGTGTGGCACATTGACCTATTAGTTAACTTGCAGTTAGTTAAGTAGCAATGAAAATTTTATGATTCCGGCTAAGAAGTACTTATTTTTATCTAATGCAAGAAATGGAAATTTTTTATGGTATGACCTATATTTCATTTCAGAAATTATGCCTTTTAAAGGAATATTAAGAATTCATATTATCTCAATAGCGGAGTGAAAATTTTATATTTTAATTTGAATTGTGTGAAATTTATAATAATGTTATACATATATATATATATATATATATATATATATATATGAAAATGCTACAAAATTTTAAACACATATTATACCGGTTTAGATAGATAGTCTATGTTCGCATGATTGTAGTATTCTTTTGCATATTATGAATATTATTTAATACATTAAGATTTCCATTCAAGCAATTAGACATGATATTGAGGTTGGACTGTTTTCATTTTTCCCCAATCATGTGTGTCTGTCCCCTATTGTGAATCGTTTGTGGCAACTGTTGAACATGACTAAAAAAATTTAAATATTTTGATAGATCGTAGTCCCAATGAGATTTAATGTTTAATAGATATATAGCTTAAACTGTTGAAATAAAATTGAATTTTTATGCTACAAGTATTTATCTTTAACCAAATTTTTAGTAAAAATTATGC
This sequence comes from Hofstenia miamia, assembly GCA_900660155.1. Taxonomy (NCBI): domain Eukaryota; kingdom Metazoa; phylum Xenacoelomorpha; order Acoela; family Hofsteniidae; genus Hofstenia; species Hofstenia miamia. The sequence continues at coordinate 306,743 of CABFPE010000186.1, forward strand.
ATTAGTTTTTATTGCATGGAATCAAATGATAATAGTCATAATTTAGGCTAAGACAATGGATAAGTACAATTCATGAATACAGAATTGATTTCCCTTCATGGATGTTTGAGAGCAATCAAGAACAAATGCCTCTAATCAGATACATCCCTCACGACGAGTGGAGCTTGCAAAGGCCCGTGATAATGATACACGAACATTCATACTTTGGCTTAGCAGTGTATGATGTACAAAATTATAAAATTCGAATATCAAGAAATGCTGCCTTCTATATGCGTGTGCTAGTCTATCCAACTATAATTGTCTATGGTAATCTTTAGAATTTTCTCATTATCCCTTCACAAAACATACCAATCCGAGTTGGAACCGGGCCATGGTGATCAGGCAAAACCTGTTAACATTAAAAAGTAAATGCCTCGGTGACCGGAATTACCTGTTCTTAGAATTTAGAATGTTGCTTACAGCAATTTGTTAGAGCATACTTGTATAGAGTCAAAAATAGAAATATTCAAAATTTTGAAATAAACTAGATACAAAATATTTATATTTTGTAAATATATGTGTATAAGAGACAGAAAATATATTGTATGCTGGTTATGTTATAGAATGGGTGGCATGGTCCTCCAGCTCAGCTTATTCCTCTTTAATAAACTGCACATACCCTCTTAAAGATTTTATCTCACGTAACCATTGCTTACAACAAAAATGGTGGGATACCCCAGACCCTCGATAGTGTTGGTGTACACGAGGCGCCGAAAAATATATTTTTCAAATTTCAATACAATAAATATATGCATATTAATTTTTCAAGATTTGAGATACAATATATTTATTTTTTTGAAAAATATTCTTAAAATTACAATATTTATGAACACTGATGTTTCTAACTTTTTCCAAAATTTATCATGTGAGATATTTCGAATGCTTTTTATGAAATCATCATTTTAAAATATCACTCTTGGATATTTTCTATCTGCAAATATATATTAAGTTTTACAATTTAAACCCATTCTGTTTCTTGCAAAAAATAATGAAGATTTAAAATTAATTTAATGTTAACCAATTACAAAATATAGATTTACAAATAAACGAAATCAAATCCAAATACGAATTTATGTTTGATTTAAATCCGAATTTTGAAATAGCAGTGGTGGATCTAGGAAATTCTTGCGGGCTACTGAATTTTGTTTAAAAAAATTTCGTGTGAAATACATAAATCATATTTTCCAGTTGAATTCTTCTAAAGTGTTTCACTTTTAAAATTTGTTTTTTAATCGTAACTATTAACATCAAATATTTTGATATTAAAGTTATTACTTAAACCAAGTTGTATTTTTCATTTGAATTCGGATTTCAACTCTATTGCCTGAATATTCGAATTTTAATTCGAATTGAAACAAGAAAATTCGCAGAGCCCTATTAAAGAAACAAACGAAAATCAATAAAAAAAACTTCTTAATCCTAAAAAACTACTTAAGGTAAAGGGACACATGACATTTGAGTAATTCAATGTTTATGTAATAATAAGCCTGACTTTTTGAGGTGAGTTTTTTTGTGTAATATATTTGATTCATTTGTATACATAAATGTGACCCGGTGACCCAGTAGAACCGGAAGCATTAAGTAAAAAAATCTCATATCAATGTAGAGGTATTTTATCTTTAAAAATATGATTTAATGGATAAAGCCATTATTTCGACGGAAACTAATTTTGAAAATTTAGAATCAAAGGGATTATTCCTGCACTACAACCTTGCTAAATAAACTACAAAAGTTAACAGCGATTTTTTAGCCAATTTCAAAAGTCATTAAAATATTTAATATATTCAAGTAAATTCAAATCTTTATTATATTTGCAATTCAATTAGAATTACAACAAGGGTAACTAAAAACTTGAAATCTTATTGACTTATAATTCAACAACAATTGAGGATTCGAGAATTCAAATTTTAGCACAGCTGCTTATCTGTTATCAAATAATGTAGGACTACAGTTAAGAATTTATCAGCAATAACAGATAAAATAATTTGTAAATTGTTTCAGAAAGAGAGCATTGGAAATAGTTCCAATTTGAAAGGTTACATGAAAATTCTAAGCTCTTAACATGTTTTTTATATTCTAGTATTATCTGCTCTCTCCTTCTTCATACCGTTTGAATCTGGTGAAAAAATATCATTAAGTGTTACCATCCTTCTGGCACAAGTTTTTAACCTTCTTGTATTATCCGATAGCATTCCTTCTAGTTCAAGAAGCTTTCCTATTTTTGGTAAGTAGAATATATATATATATATATATATATATAAGAGACGTGCTGAGAATTACCAAGAAGCTAAGTCATTAAGACATTCTCAGTGTTTATATCAATCTACCTGCATTTCCTTCCAGATTTCGTTCTGGAAATATACTGTATTAAGAATTATAGTATTTTAAAGACTTCTTAGATATGAAATTTTTATTATAAAACTTAGCTCAAACATGAACTGCCAATGGCTATATTTTGTAAATTGAGTAACTGAAATAACAACGAATATAATTTCAATTAATATAATGGCATTTAGCAAAATGCCTTCTTTTATGCAAAGCACAACAACCAATAATATTTAGAAATTCAAAATAAGGAAATATTTTTTATAAAACATATTTCATTTTAGTGAAAAATAAAATTAATATTTTATAATAAAATTTGTTTTACGTCAACAAAAAACTTACCTTTTAATTCTTCAAACTCGAAATTATTTGAATAAGCAAATTAAAATATAAAATATTTATGTCAAATTTCGATTGAGTCAATTATGTATAACTATCTATTTTAATGTTATATAGTTTTTCGTAAAAAAATACTTCTTATTGACTATGCATGTCAAACCAATTTTGCCTGAAAGCAGCTTTATGTAAACGTACAGCATATATGATTGCTGATTGAGAGAGGCAATACATATTTACAAGGGCTTGCAATCCTCACATTTAGAGGAGTCGAATACATTAATTTGACCTGTTTATGTACAAATGCGAGGTGTAAATATGTATCGCCTTGTGAATCACTCATTTTTTAACACTTTTATTCAAATTATATATATATATATATATATATACATTTGAAATTGAAAACTTTGACTGTTCATCATTATTTCTGTTAACGATAATAATAAAGTAGGGTCTTAAAAATATTGGATTTTGTCAAATTCAATTTAACCAATAATAACTATTACTGATCACTGAGTTCATGTCTAGAGAGTGATAAAATAAGCTTAGCAGGAACCCAAATCTGACCCGATCAAAATATTCACTACCCGTAGCCGACCAGACAGGAAAATATTCTACCTGAACCCGACCCTACATTACCCGAAATGTAGATTTTGATTCGCAACACTCACGTCTTGTATCATTTTCTAATGCGGTAAACATAGCCATTAATTTGTATTACTTGACGTCTTAGATCTTTCTCAATCTACGCTTTGGTCCCAAATTCGATCCAAACATTTGATACCAGAGCCCAATCCGAAACCCGAAATCGGGTCGGGTTTAATCGGTTACTCGATGTCACTCTCTACTCATGACATTAATCTAAAAATTCTGTAGTAGTAAATCCTGAAGAGGACATTATATATTCTGAAAAGTTGATTGTTAAATTTATTGATTTCTGCGGCCACTCCACAATTAGTGTCGTAACTTCTTGCATCTGCTTTGAAAAAATATTATTCAAACAGTGGCTGGGTATATTATTGAATGAAATTTTGATAATATTTGGAGTGATACCTAATATTATGTTAAATTTAATTTAATTGTCTTAGGAGAGTTTGTGCTGTTCAATATCGTTTTTGTTGGTTTCACAGTTTTAATTTCTGTGATAACTTTGAACATCTACTACAAGAACTCAAAAGATCACCCACCCCAATTCTTAAGAAGTCTTCTTCACACGAAATTCGTTTGGATTTTTGGTAAGATGCTTCCTTAACCCTTTCGAGTCGAACGAGAACTATAGTTCCCGCTAATTGAAAATGTTTACTGGACCTAAAATTCCCAAGTGAAAGGTCTAATGGGATACATAGGTCCCACCATTATTATGAAAGAAGCTTTTTGTAAAATCATAAAAAAGTCATCTGAGGTATTAAATATAGCCTACTAAATATGCATCATACAGTTTTTATAATAAAAATTAAATTACCTATGTTCAGACTTGAAAGTGTTAAGCACAAATATTTATTTTCCACGTGCAGTTTGTCCATTTCTACGCTTATTTGTGCAGGGACAAATACAGAATTTTCTACAAAATCTAAATAAAATGTTGCTGGTTTTATTGTAGACCAAATGTTCAAAATCATTTTGCAGATCCAAAAATTGTAATACACTTCAATTTGGTAACTGCACATGTACAGTCATATGCAAAAGTAATAATGCCTCAACTTTTAGAATATAACAGCGAAGTAGTGTTTGGAATTGCATATGCATACTGATCAAACATTTTTTAACCTATATTATAAAGTACATTAATGATGTATTATATTGCGAAAGTTTTAAAAAATTTAAATTCACACTGACAATTGATGATTTGCTCTTGCAAAAGAAAACAAACACTGGTTGAAATGTAAATGAATATTTAACACAAGTATCTCTAGGGCCAGATGGGATTCACTTATATGTAAAATTTAACATGCTAGATAAAATCCTGGTAATATTTTTTAAATGCAGTTATTGGAGTTGGTTATTCAGGTAAACAAAAATCAATATAATGTAGCATCCATTTTTTACTCTGTGACATTAGATTATAGTAATAACTTTCAAAGTAAAATTGACACTGATCTTTGAAATATTGCTGATAATTATTTAGGAAATTCATATTACATTATTACGATGTGTTTGTTTTCATATTAATATGAAAAATTGTAGTGAGAATTTTACAAAAACAGACTTGTCAACGAGTCGAGCTTCTAACGAGGCGAGTTTGTGCACGGATTTCGATAAAACCGCGCCCAAAGCAATAAGTCTTCATTAAGCAAAGCAAATTTATAGTTCTGCTTGCTAATTTGATTCGACATATTTTTTCATTCAATATACCTTATTTATAATCCTAATTTAAAATGTTTATTAAAAAATAGAAAGAGCTATGTAAAAAATTCTGAGAATGAAATATTTTGAAAAAAAATTATCGAGGTAATACGAGTCTCATTGAAGGGTTCTATGTCGCAATTCGAGCCAAGCTGAAAATAATCAAAAGTCAACGAGCCGAGCTCAAAAATTTCAGTTCGTTGATAAGTCTGACAAGTAATAATCACCAAATATAAGAGCAAACTTCACTCCTTCAGCATATTTAGTAACACTAAGATGCTTAGCTTAAGTAATATAATTGGTCACAAATTCAAAAATAAATAATGCATCAAACTGTTTGCGTGAAATACAAACATTTCTTTGATAATAAAAATCAAGACTGAGTGCTTAATAAATATATTATTACTAATAAATTATTATCGCCTCATTTTGCATTATTTTTTAGGACAGAAAATGTTAGTGAACGAAAACAGCTCTCCAAGTCTAAATAAGAATAAGCTTGGGAAATCTCTACTGGAATTATCAAAGTCCAATGTACATCCATGTACAGAACTGCTCTTCACTAAGCTAAATAGGATTGAAGAAGTCATTGAAACATCTGATCAAAATGAAACTGTGAATCTGGAATGGAGGCTTATTGCAGTGATAGTGGATAGAATGTTTGGCTACTTGTACATTAGCTCAGCTGTTATATACATGTTTATATTTCATCAAGTCATTTTCCAATAACACTTCAAATATTTTTGGATTTGTAACAATCCTAATTCATTTTTATTAACATGATGCACAATTTTGTTTTCTTTTAAATACTCTATGCAAATTAATGAACATTACGTTTTAAAGACAAATTATTAACTTAGTAAATCTGTACAGGTAAATAATCATCAGTACACAACCAACCAATTTCTTTAACGAGTTTAAGATTAGTTTAAGCATAGCTGCCATTTAAATTTCTAGAGGTTCAAAGATTATCTTTGTAGAACAGTGAATATTTTTCTAGCCAAGTAGTGGTAGTTGGATAGTGTTCTGCTTCTTCTACAGCATTAAAATGGGTAACTTTGAGTATTTCTTTAAGCTTTGGGAGAAGAAAGATGTCCGATGAGGCCAAATGAAGAAAATATGGGGGATGGGGAAGGACTTTCCATTGATTTCTCTAGGGATATCTTGTACAACCCTCGAAGAAAACGTTGATGCATTGTCATAATGAGAAAATTCCAACATGAAATTTCCCCCTTGGTTTTTTAATCAAAGCGTCATTATTTTTCATCAATCTTCAGCATAATAAACTCCTGTTATTGATCTTATTTTGGAAAACTAATCAATCAGAATCAAACCCTGTAAATCACAAAGAGCCATTTTCATCTCTTTTCGAGCTGACGTTTGGCCTCAGGATTATACTGGTAAACCCACTTTTCATCACAGGGGATTATTTCTGCAAGAAACTGTTTTTCATTCGCTTCAATTTTGGTCAATAATGTTTTGGAGAGATCATTTCGAAGATTTTTTTAATGACGCTAGAACTCCTTTGGGATCCATCTTGGATCCAGCTTGTGTATAAAAACCAAATTATAGTGAAGAATTGAATTTGTCAACGTATGAGAAATATTTACTGACTAAGCGACCTGAGTGACAGTTATTCAACAATCTTCTTCAACTAAATTCTGAATAGCTTCCCTGGTTTTCCAAAGCAAAAGTTGCTTTCAAATTATCTCTTCCTTCCTTGAATCGAGGAATCCACTTGTAGACTGAAGTCATTTTTAAAGCACGAGTCTCATTTTCAATGCATTTTTATTAAAGATTTGATGTTCAACCTTAGTTTAACAAAGTGTTTTCCATATCATCAAAAGTAGCTTTTCTTTTTGAAGGTCCGAAAATGAAAATGATTATATGTAACCAATCGGAATTCAGAAATTTGTTTTTACTTTTTGACTTACCCTCAATTAAATTTTTGCCAATGTTCAAATATGGTCGTTAACACATAAGACATTAAAGAATACGTATCTTATTGTATATAAAGCAATGTCATATTTTAGTATTTTAAGGTAAAATTTAATAAATTAATTCTAAGGGCTAGTGTACTCAAATATAAATTTATTCATTAATGTATTAGTATTCATTGTTTAATGTCAATTGAATTAACAAATTTTTAATCTCTTAGAAATATATTAACCTGGTATGGTTACGGTTACAATCCAAAATACAAATGAATGACTAAATAAATAAATAAATAAATAAATAAAGATCCTCCCCAGTGGTGTCACCCTGTATCCTTGCGTGGAGGTCGACCAGTATTGCCCCATTGCGAAATTGTCTTTGTAATCCTTGGACAGTTCATGAGATGGGATAAAGTGATATCTTCCTGGCCACATATTTGGCATANAAAGTGTTTTCCATATCATCAAAAGTAGCTTTTCTTTTTGAAGGTCCGAAAATGAAAATGATTATATGTAACCAATCGGAATTCAGAAATTTGTTTTTACTTTTTGACTTACCCTCAATTAAATTTTTGCCAATGTTCAAATATGGTCGTTAACACATAAGACATTAAAGAATACGTATCTTATTGTATATAAAGCAATGTCATATTTTAGTATTTTAAGGTAAAATTTAATAAATTAATTCTAAGGGCTAGTGTACTCAAATATAAATTTATTCATTAATGTATTAGTATTCATTGTTTAATGTCAATTGAATTAACAAATTTTTAATCTCTTAGAAATATATTAACCTGGTATGGTTACGGTTACAATCCAAAATACAAATGAATGACTAAATAAATAAATAAATAAATAAATAAAGATCCTCCCCAGTGGTGTCACCCTGTATCCTTGCGTGGAGGTCGACCAGTATTGCCCCATTGCGAAATTGTCTTTGTAATCCTTGGACAGTTCATGAGATGGGATAAAGTGATATCTTCCTGGCCACATATTTGGCATACACAGAACTTATCGGCTCTTGAGTGGAATTGAGTCTTAGTACATATGAGGGGGTGAAACCCATGGGAACTGTTACGAGCGGTGACACTCCTCCTGTCTGCTTTTGGAAGTTTCCAGATTGATTGTGTGAAGATTGGTGTTTGAAAGAAATCGGGCTCACATTCGGATATTCGGTGTCTAACATTCTCCATATAGCGATCGAAGCCCCGTGTTGAAGCTAGGTGAAGGATTCGACGCATCGGTGCAGGTAACCTTTTCAGTAGCTAGGTTTACCTTCGTACTAGAAGAGTTAAGAGGGATTCCCAGGACACGCTTAAACAGGGGCCCCGGAAGCAATTTTGAACTGGGGGGCTAATTTTAATTAAAAACTTATTATGTAAACAAATTAACATTATGTTGGTAAACGTTAGATAATATTAAAAATTAACGAAAGACATTAAATATTTGTCTGTCTAAATCAAATTCAAACCATTTTTTAAAATATTTTAATAGCTTATTTTTGGCCATTTGAAATAATTTAAATAACTAAAAGGGGAGATTTGGGGTTGTGAAATGGTATCTTCACTCTCTTGTTGATCTTCATTATGAACATTATCACCTATATAAAGATGAAGATGACTTTAAAAAAATGGTGGTGGTGGTTGGGGGGGGCTGTGTGGCAAAAAAAATTGGGAGGGCTATAACCCCCAGCCCCCCCCC